>JAVXUO010001570.1:0-201887 GCA_033065855.1 Escallonia rubra | reverse complement strand
GCACACACGCAGACGCACAGACCCTCTATTAGTTTCGTCGTTTTTAGTCTCGAGCAAATTCTTGATGCCGTTATAATGTATCCCAGTGACAATCCCCTCTGGATTCGACAGTGTGACCTCGAGAATGCCATTCTTCATGCTTACCTGAAAAGATCAAGGCAAAATAACTTATAAGTAGCTAGTTTGATCATAGAGGAAAAGTGGAAACGGCAAAGTTTACCAAACTTTCGCTTGCATTTACTTTTACTACATGCAACGAGTGTACGATACAACATCCGGTGCGTGAACCACTGTGAATATATTGTCACTTCAAACCAAATTAAAGTCGTTCAATTCGAGCAATTGTTCAAACAAACGAGATGTAACTAAATAGTATTCGTAATATGCAAACGGTGAACTCTTCGAAAGCAAGCCACAGATGACAGGGGTGGTTGCTACTCATCACAAACCTGTGAAGCCCTTAATATTAGGGGCTCTCTACTCCTAACGTCTGATTATCTCCTAGTACTGACCCAGAAAAGTCACTTCTAGCACATTATGCTAGGGCAAGTTTAGACTTGCAATTGACTTGTGTGATCCCTCTGTCTTTAACTTCTTGACAGTCGCTTAGAAGAAAGAAAGAATCCTAAACATGCACAAACTAAACATTTACATGGCGATCTTGAATGTGTAGCTGCACCCCCATAGCCAACGTTGATTAGTTCCTGCTATCTCCTGTAACTTCAGAGAGATTGAGGATGAACAGTTGCTTGTATTGTAAAGTAGATGTATCTCAAGTGGAAATTTGAAAAGGGGAAGGCTATTCATAGAGGTAGTTGGTGGCAATGCTAGCTTTCTTTCATCACACGAAAAGCACTGATCTTTGTTGGCTTTAGCTTTAGAAGAGATCTCTTGACTTGGTCGTGAAGTAGATATGGCTTGCAAGAAACTTTATTGAGATCGTGTTTAGTGTCTAAGACATCAACGTACTTAAAAAATAGTACTTATCCGTCCCACATAATTTGATCAATTTTTTTTTTACGCATATTAAGGATTTATGTCATATACGGGTTGTTTCTCATCTTACCTTTTAGAGAGAGCAGGAGAAAAAAGTGAGTCAAGAGAGAGAAAATGAGTTAGATGAGTGTTAAATGTGGAGATAGAAATAGCATAAAAAAGTGTAACAAGGTGGGCCAAGAGAGAGAAAATGAGTTGGTGGATAGTTAAATGTGGAGAGAAAAATAGAATAAAAAAAAGTATAAAAAGATAAATATGTAAAACTACATACATAATCTTTCTTAATTTGGAAATGATCATTTTTTGTGAGACGACCCAAAAAGAAAATATGATTAATTTATGTGGGATGAAGGGAGTAATATTTATGAGTTTCCTGATGTAGTTTATAATGAAAGCTTCCAAACTCATTTTCAACTGGCTATGGATATGGATAGAGACACCCATAAGCTAGTATATTGAACTATTGAACTTTTCTCTTTGATAATTCACATAACACAAAACTTTTCAAAATACCGAGCCTGACTTGGGGAGGCAATAGAAGGGTTCAAAGAGACTTTACAAATTCCCCTTCAGATATTCTAACTTTTGAGTTTTGGATATCTAAGCCTACAAATCAGCCCAAATCGGGGAAAGCAAACTAGTAATGGTTTTGTCGAGATCAAGGAAAAGCTTGAAGGAAGGGTAAAGATGGACATAAATATAATGACAAAACTCAATATATATTAGCCGTGATTAGTATAATCAATAATCTACTTCTATAACTCGAGAAAATCATCCATAGATTCGATAAAATAATGCACTGATTCTATCAATCGGGTCAATCACGCTGAAGATCAATCTATGCCCAAATTTATGGCTCGAATTCTGGTGAATATTCTTGTAATCCCTATAGTATATAAATTAATTCAATTCTACAGAAGCAAAAACATTAATACTAATAATCAATTTTTACATGGTATCAACAGACTAGGGTTTGCAATCCACGTTGTCGCCTTGCTCTTTCTCATTTCTTTTCTCCAACATTTCCTTTAACGGCTTCTTCACCAAACAACGATACATCTTTACTTCAGCCCATTGAATCCATTGCATCTACCTATTTTCTTCATAATTCAGATACACCCACTACTATTCTTGTTTTAGTTCTTTTGAATGGTGAAAACTACGAATGGCTCTTCATGCCAAGAATAAACTTGGGTTTGTCAACGACACAATTCCTAAGTGTCCTCATCAGACCCGAATCTTCCCTTGTGGGGCCTGCAATGACATGGTTCTCTCATGGATTCTTTGATCCATCAGTCATGACCTTGCACACATCATTATCAATCTTGAACCTGTTCATGCTGTTTGGTTGGATCTTCATGAACGCTTTTCACCAGCCTAATGCACCACGTATTTATCAAATCAAGCAGGCCATCTTTGTTTTCAAACAAGATGATTTGCTAATCTCCGCATATTTTTCTCGTCTCAAATGACTTTCGGATGAAATTCATTTTTATCTCAATGTTCCTTCAATTCGTGTACTTGTGGCGCTTCAAAGGAGATCTTTACTATTCTCCAGCAGGATCAAGTTATGATATTTCTTCAAGGATTACACGATTCTTACTCGGCAATTTGGAGTCAAATTTTGCTGACAGAATTTATGTCTTCTATTAATAAACTTATTCTCTTATTCTCTAAGAAAAGAAACACCAAGAACTTCATGCCATTTCGACCATTTCTTTGCCTGATGCTATGAGACTTGCTACCACTTCGATAACTCGTGGTGATCAAACTCATACTGACAATCATCACTGGCATCGTCAACGGCCTCATTGTACCTATTGTTACCATGATGGACAGTGGGTAACAACTTGCTACAAAATCCATGGCTTCCCTCCACGTAAACAATGTGTAAATGCGGTCTAAGGATTTTTCCATCCACCTCATAGAGATGGCACCCTTTCTTCTCCCCTTGGCAATGGTAACCCCCCGCATAGTCCTTCCACTATTCACATCTCATCCAAGGATCATGACAATAACTCTACGCATGTTGCAAACCTGGCCGACATGGGTCCTTCAAGCGCCCTCTTCTCACCAATTTGGATTATTGATGCTGAGGCTAGTACCCATATGTGTGCTTCTCTTGATTTCTTTACATCTTATAATACTTGTGAGCCTCCAATTTCTGTTCAACTCTTAAATGGAGAACAAGTTACAATTACTCACTTTGGATCAATCATGATTTCTACTCAATCAGTTCTCTCATATGTATTCTATCTTCCTTCATCCTTTACCGGTCACTAACTTATACTGTTTCCTTTTTTCCCACACATTGCCTTTTCGGGACCTTCACTCGAAAGAGACAATTGGAGTGGCTCACTTGCATGATGGCTCGTATCTGCTTCAGGCTAAACCAGCTTTGGGGGTGCTACTGTTTCCCTCTCTTCCAACCTCTGGCATAAGCGCGTAGTCCATCCTTCATTATCTTGAATTAAGACCTTAGCCAAAGTCAACTTTTCTATTTGATTTCTCAATAGTTGCCTTTGTGATGTTTGTCTGAAAGCCAAACAAACTAGAGTTACATTTGCTATCAGTGAAATTTCTACAGCTTCTACTTTCCAGCTGATCCACTATGATATTTAGCACAGTTACCGTATTCTATCTTGAAATGGGTCACATTACTTTCTTACAATTGTTCCTGAGTTTCCCTGATGCACATGGTTATATCTTAAAATCCAAATCTGAAGTCAAACATAATCTTTTTAAATTTTTTTGCCATGGTTAAGACTTAGTATGGTTATTGAATTCGACAAAATCAGCCTGAAAATGGTCTAGAGTTATTTCACAAAGATGTTCAACATTTTTTTGTGCCATGGTTTAATCCATCAAAAGAGCTGCGTCGATACCCCAAACGAAATGAGTTGTTGAACGCAAACATCGGCACCTTCTTAAGGTGGCTCGAGCATTACGATTTTAAGCACATTTGTCACATAAATTCTATCCTATTGAAAAAGCTTCCCACCTGCTTTTGCAAGGGAAAACTCCTTACAAAATACTCTTGCACTAAAAACCTGACTGCTTTAATCTTCGTGTGTTTTGTTGTCTTTGCTTTGCTCGTAATTCATCTCCTCGTAAGACTAAGTTTGATGCTCGAGCACTCCTAGGTACCTTTGTTGGGCATCCTTTTGTTCAGAAAGGTTACAAAGTATATGACATTTAGACAAAGCGTATCTACACTTCCCGGGATGTTAGGACATTTTCCCATCTTAAGATGTTCCTAGTTCCACTCCTACTTCTTCTGTTTTCTTTGTACCAATTCTGCATCAAGTCTTTCTTGCCTTGACGTGCCTCAATCCTTATAACATAATGACACTACTCATTCTATTTGCTCATCTCTGAGCTCATGTATGAAAATCAACAACCAACCATTGCAATTTCAAATGGCCCGACTCTTCGGTATTTTACCTGCAAACGTTATCCCCCTCCATATCTCAAGGACTATGCGTGTAGAAATACCAGCCATCCAGCACCCACTCCACATCATATCCTTAATAAAGGTACTGACTTTCCTTTTCAAAATTTTCTATCTTATACCAGTTTTCCCCCTTCTCATAACGCATTTATAGTAGCAATCTGCTCACACGAAGAACCAAAGCCATGAAATCTCCCTACTGGCGTGATGCCATGGCTGCTGAAATCCTTACTATAGAGCAAATAAGACATGGATATTGGCCCCTCTACCACCATGCAAAAAAGCCATATGATGTAAATGGGGTTTTAAACTCAAATATAATTCTAATAGCTCAATCGAGCGCCATAAAGCACGCCTCATGGCTAAAGGGTTCACTTAACTGGAAGGCTTCGATAATCATGAAACATATGCCCATGTTGCAAAGTTAACCATTGTTTGTTGCCTGCTTGTCGTTGCCTCAATCTCTAATTGGCCTATATATCAACTTGATGTCCATAATGCCTTCTTGCATGCAACCTTGAAGAAGAAGTTTATATGTGTATCCCACCTGGCTTTTCACGTAAGGGAGAGACTCGAGTTTGCCACTTAAACAAATCCATTTATGGATTAAAAAAGCCTCTCGCAATTGGTTAGCTAAATTCTCCAATGCTCTTCTCAAAGTTGGATTCATCCAATCTTGTGCGGATTACTCTTTCTTTTATAATCGAACTGAAAGCTCATCTGCATATGTCTTGGTTTACGTCGATGACATTATTATAAGCGAAGTAGGTTCAAGTGCCATTAATGAACTCAACTCTTGTCTTCAAAGTTGTTTTCACATCAAAGATCTTGGGCCTCTTCAATATTTTCTTGGAATTGAGGTGGCTTGATCTAAAGTAGGCATTTTCTTATGTGAATAAAAGTAGGCCTTGAATATTATCATTGAATTAGGACTTCTTGGGTGTCAAATTTCTGAGACTCCAATGGAACAAAATCTTAATTTGTCGAATTCTGATGGTGAACCTCTCTCTGATCCCTCTCGTTATCAGGGGCTTATTGGCCGGCTCATATATCTCACTCTCATAAGACCTGATATTAGGTTTGTTGTTCATGCTTTAAATCAGCATATGCAAACTCCTCTCCAATCCCATTCCCATGCTGTTATACGTGATGTTCGGAACTTGAAAGGGTCTCCTGGTCAAGGCCTCTTCATGAATGCTAAAAGCTCCTCTAAGGTTTTTGTGATTCAACTTGGGCTAATTGTCCAAAAAATCGATGTTCAACTAGCAGATATTTTACCCTGTTTGGTCCTAACCCTATATCACGAAAGACAAAGAGACAAAATGTTGTTATTAGGTCTTCTATTTTTTATATTTTTTTGATAATAAACGAAAAAGAAATACAACTTAGTTCCTTGGGTATTCTGTCCCGATTACATCTGCATTAAGCAGTGACTGAAGTTCCACAAGGGGTTGATCGAGATAAACAAAAGCCCCATCTTGGTAAGTACCTAAATTGGCAAGCATATCAGCACATTGATTACCTTTTCTAAAAACATGTATTATATTTGACTTTGTCGCAACGAGCAAAAAGCGACAGTCATTCAAAATGTTTGCCAATGGATGAAATTCTGCGTTATTTTCATCAGTGAGGAGTTGTTGGACCATCAACGAATCTGTCTCTACCACAGCTTCACTGATGTGTTGGTCCTTAAGGACTTGTAAAGCTTTGAGGACACCATGAATTTCTGCTTCAAGGCTATCATCCGTTGGAAGAGACCCAAAGAAGCCTCCTTGCCATTGTCCTTTGTCATCACGTATTAGGCCTCCAAAGCCTCATCTCTTGCTTCCTTTTGTACAACCATCAGTATTGAATTTGACACTCCCTGCAGGTGGCATCAACCATTTGATTAGTTTAGTCACTTTATTAGGAGGTTGAGGTAGCTTACTAGTGATCACATCCAGTTCATTAGCCAATTCCATGGCTCCTTTCCAAGCTGGCCAGATGTTGAAGGTTTTTCCTTCAATGCTTTCTTTGTTGCGTTCCTTCCAAATCTGCCAAAGACAGGCCAAAAACATGAATTTCCATTGGATATTAAAAAAAAGGTGATTATCCTTCATTTTCATATTATGTTTTATCCGGTCCACAATATTCATATCCATATCCTTCACAAAATCAGTGGGATTGAACATTCTAGTCCACATAATCCTAGCTTTAGGGCAATTTCTAAGGGTGTGAGCAACATTTTTGGTCTCTTGGTGGCACCTACTACAAACAACAATACGACTAATATTTCTAATAGCTTTCATCTCATTAGTGAGGAGACGCCCATTGTTGATAATCCAAAGAAAAGTTTTGAATTTTGGGGGGATCTTAAGCCTCCAGATCTAATTAAAATCCAGATCTGGGGTCACATGAGCATCGTCCAGAGAAAGAGCAAAATTATAGGCACTAGCTGTGGTGAATCTGCCATTTTTCTCCACTCCCCAAAAGGGGAATTCAGCTTCAGGTTGATTCATAGTAAGATGGGTATTAGTAATAGCTTGGATATCAGAATTAGGAACCTGGCCAATGAAGGCTTGCATATTCCACTTGCCATCAGGGGAGATAAACTCATTCACAGTAACATCAGGGTTGAAGCTATGGCTGGGGTTAAGGGGGCGGTACCAACCCACCAATCTTTCCAAAAGGATATGGTCTTGCCACTTTGGACACGCCATTTAATGCCCAGCTTCATGAGAGGTATCGTGGCCCTAATACTTCTCCATATGTTAGATCCCCCAATTCTTTTAGGCCAATTTCTAGGATTACAGGAATCAGAATACTTGGCCTTCAAAACCTTGACCCAAAGAAGATCTTCATTAGTAATTATTTTCCAGCTAATCTTGGAAGTAAGGGCCAAATTATTACGGTAGGCTTTCCTAATATTAATTCCCCCCTTACTCTTGGGCTGACAAACATTATTCCAGTTAACAAGGTGAATCTTTTTGGAAGCGGCAGTGTCTCCCCAAAGAAAGTTCCTATTAATTTTATCAATCTCATTAGTGACCTTTTTAGGGAGAATTTGGGTTTGCATGATGTGATTAGCCATGGTGGAAGTCACAGACTGGATGAGAGTAGCTCTGCCAGCTAGGGAAATGAATTTAGTCTTCCAACCCGCAAGTTTATTCTGCATCCTCTTAAGAATATCATCATACAAGTTTTTGGACACTCTCTTGTGAACCATGGGAATACCCAAGTAAGTTCCCATGTTGGAAGTCAGGGGGATCCCACATCTCATACTAAGCTCCTTATAGCTATAAGGGTAGGGACATTGGGGGAGACATAAAGTTTAGACTCGTTCAAATTCACTTTTTGACCAGACATGCAACAAAAATCATTTAAAATATGCATGAAGGTGTCACAGTTAGAATCACTATCAGAACAAAAAAGAATCAGATCATTCGCATAGAACAAATGAGAGATAAAAGGCCCAGATTTAGACGCACGCAAACCAAGACACTTTTTGTCCTTATTAATATGATGAATCATGTGAGAAAGTTTCTCAATGCACATAGCAAAGATATAGGGTGATAAAGGGTCCCCCTGTCTAAGGCCCCTACCAAGGTTAATGCGGGGAAGAGGATTACCATTCCAAAGCACAGACATGGAAGCCCCCATAACACAACTCATAATGATTTTGATCCAGTTTTGGGGGAAATTAAAATATATCAGAGTGTGCTCAATAAAATTCCAACTCATTCTATCATAAGCTTTCTCAAGGTCTATTTTGAAAATCAATCCCCATTTTTTTACCTTTAGCATGCTTGAGGTTATGTATGATCTCTTGAGTAACGATAGCATTATCAATGGTAGATCTACCGGAAATAAAACTACTTTGAGCAGGGCCAATAAGCTTAGGCAGAAGGGGTCTAAGTCTAGACACCAAAATTTTGGACAAGGCTTTATAAGTGACATTAAGAAGACTGATGGGCCTAAATTGGGATATTTCTTGGGGTACATCCACCTTGGAAATAAGGGTGACATACGCCAAATTATTCTCTTTAGGCATAATCCCAGAAGTATAGCACTCTCTAATAAAACTGCAAGAAGACTGGCCAACTATATCCCAGTAGTTATGGAAGAAGAAGCCATTTAAACCATCAGGGCCAAGAGCTTTGAAGGCATGAATATTCAGGAAGACTTTATGGATTTCAGTGTCAGACAGAGGGGCTCCTAGCATTCTAGAATCCCCATCATCAATTCTGGGGGCTAAGATGTCCTGGTAAATGTCAACAATCCTCATATTGTCATTGGTTTCTTGGCTCAACAGCCCCTGGAAATGATTCAAAATGTGCATGGTAAGCTCCTCCTATTTGGTAATCCAAGTACCTTGATCGTTTCTAAGGGTCTCAATATTATTCCGTTTCCTTCTCATAAGAGTAGAAAGGTGAAAATATCTAGTGTTTTTATCTCCTAACTCTAAGGATCTAATCCTCGATTTTTGGAACCAAAAGATCTGTTCCTAAAGAAGAGTGTTTTGATAATCATTTCTAATGTTCTTCTCCAGGAGCTGAAGGTTATGGGAAGAGTGGATGGATAGGGCTTTCTGAATGCCAAACAGTCTCGACCATAAACGATTTTTACGATGGAAAATATTGCCAAAACACTTCTTATTCCACTCCTGGACAGAGTTTCTAAACTGAGAAATAGTCTCACTAAGGTTATGATTATTCTGATTCCAGGCTGTTTGGACAACCGGAAGAAAGCCTTCATGATAAGGATGGCAATGGGGCGGGTCGGATGAGGATCTTATGAAATCCGTACCCGCCTTGGTAGCCCTGAAATCCTACCCCGCCCCGCCCCGCCACCGGGTCATGTAAGTCCAATACCAAAACCGATCCGAAGCAAGTGTTAGAAAACCGTCCCCGCCCCGCAGCCCTGAAAACCTAGCATCTTAGAAACAACAGAATCCTGAAAAATGAGGATGCAGATCTTCTTTTGTGATTTTGCCTCATAGAGATTTAAATAAAATCTTAACTTCCATAAAAAAGAGAAGTCAAGAAAACAGAAATTGATTCAAAACTAGTAAAGAAAAGACAATGGTACAACCAAGGAACCAACAAACAAAAATGTAATGAAAGTAAGGAAAATCACATTAATAAACATCGATGAGTTTGTAAGCAACCCTTAATACAAGAATTCATCAAAAACGATTATGTTGGATTAATTAATTGCACTATCTGCACATAATAGCACTGTTGCAATAAGTATTATGAATACACAAAGTTTATGAGTCTGAAGTGATATACAAGATTTACACCTGTAGTGCAATAAACCATTCTTCAATCTTCACATGTATCAACAAAGATAGCTACACTTTCTTCCCTTTGATGACTGAGTTGCACTAAACCAGAAGCAAATTTGCACACAGCTTCAAATAATGACTATACACATTCAAGATGAAAAACCCATTTCGTGGACTTAATCTTTGACAATTCAAAGAGTACAAAAGCAGACAAGCAGTCTGGTCGTTGTGGCGGTGGTGAGTTGTCGGCTAGGCGGTGGTAAGGTGGAGCCATGGAGGTTGTTCGTGGCCGTGGAGGCTGACTGCTGACGGTGCAGGGGAGAGGGGGAGAAGGAAGTAGCGGCCGGTGGGAGAAGGGGGCAGGCAGGCAGCGTCGCAGAGAGTGAGAGAGAAGATAGAAATTTAGGGTTTAAGATAAAAAAGACATATATATATTTTACGATGGACGGCTAAGATTGACTGATGTATATGGTTAGTATAACGGGGTGGGTGCGGGTTACGGGGCGGGTCGGATACCGGGGCGGACTGGACAAAATACCATACCCGATCCTAACCCGCTGTGGATTTTAAAAAAAATACCATACCCGCTCCATGACCCGGTCAAAGTCAAAATAACCCGCTCCTATCGGATCGGTGCGGGTCGGAGACCTGCCGGATGCGGATCTTATTGCCAACCCTACTTCATGAGTCGCCCAAGCAGTCTCAAATCTAAAAGGTCTATTTTTAGAAGAATGGAAGAGACTACCATAACATCAAACAAAAATAGGGCAATGATTAGATGAAGTTCTAGGAAAGTTGTACACCTGATTTTGAGGGAATTTGATGCACCACTCTGAGTTGGCCATTGCTCGATCTAATCTTTTGCGCGTGTTTGCCAGGCCTTTCCTCCCATCCATCCAGGTAGGCTTCGGCCCACAACATCCCAAATCAATCGGGTTGTACTGGTTAATATTATCACGGAAGGTTCTAATGCGAGCACATTCCAACAGTTCTTAATTTCCTCTCCGTTCACTGGTATCGCAGATATCATTGAAGTCCCCCCCAAGCATCCACAGAATAGTATTATTCATAGCTAAACTCTTCAGGTTCTCCCGCAGAGCTTTGCGTTTGGTTGGATTGGGGCTAGCATAAATAGCCGAAATAATCCAGTCATCAGATCCCGAATTAGACACGAGACCGTGAATAACCTGGGGATGTGCTTGAAGAATAGATATAGAGATCCGATTAGAGTTCCAAAGCAGCCAAATGCCTCTCGATCTCCCCTCTGGATCCATAATATGTGACTCGTTGAATTGTAGATCAGTGAAAAAATTTCCCAGTTGCTCATACTTCACGATCGGTTCCAAGATGGCCACCACAGATGGTTTAAATCTCCTCATCATTTCGAGAAAATCTCTCCTAAACTTGTTGTTGCCCGCACCATCATAATTCCAGAACAAATAATCCATAAAATAAACAAGATATTAAGGAAACAGATTTCAGGCTTAAGAATCGCTAGCCTGGGACTTGCTTTCATTTTTAGTAGGCCTATCAATAGCATTTTTCGGCTCAACCGGTTTACGTCTCTGGTTTCTAGTAACCATGGTCTTCAGACCATCGTTGAGGTTATTGCCCCAGGAATCCATGGTATTAGAGCTCTCAGAACGGGTCCTCTTCTTAACTCAGGAGATATTGACCGGTGACGTTGCAATGGGGATCGATGGCGAGCTTGATCAGATGGTAGGTAGGTGAGATCGTGTGGTTCACGTGGTAGGTTACCTTGCAAGGTGTTGGAATCTATCACCATAATAACAGGCTGATCCGTCGGAATGGTGGGGAAGGAAAACCTAACAGGAAGGATATTATTCACGGTTAAGGAAGACGGAGGGGGGAGATTAAAAGATTGTGCGGCATAGGTGAAAGGTGGTGAAGTTGATACATGATCAGGTTTCTGTGGTGAATCTTCCTCAATCAATTCCAAAACATTATTAGACAGCCAGAATTTGCCTCTGATTGGAGTTCCAGGTGGTTCTGTTTAGGCATCCAGGCTAAGGCTCACATGGGCTTTATTGGTTTGGACCATGTCTATGATTTGATCTGGTACAACCTCTGGGCTTCTATGTTTACTTGTTCCAGGCTTAACTTTGGCAAGATGCAGGGCTGGTTCTTTTGGGTCAATATTAGTTCGGTGCCTTTCTCTTTTGTTGACGAGGTCATTGCTGGTACCAGACTCCTTCTGTAGAGCTTGAAATCTGTTTGTGTTTTGGGCCACACTAGTAATTTTTGGGCTGATTTGTCTTCTGGTCCTTCTCTTCACTAACATCCAAGGGCCAAACTCATTGCTGACCGTTGCGTTTTGTTCCCGTTGGGGTGGGTCCTCTGTCTGCCTTCGCTCCCCCACGTGGGTGGTGACGTCATCTAGCCATGTTTCAGCCTGAATTTTCTTGCCCCTGTCTGCTATCACCGACGATTTCTTATCCGGGCATAGCTCACGCCGATGTCCAACGCATCCGCATTCAAAACATATGTTACTCAGATATTCATACACCACTTTGTACTCCTTACCACAAATCATAAACGCTGGGATGAGAGGTTGACCCAGGTCTATCTCTACACAGATTCGGGCATACCGGCCATGAACGAAAGTTGCTGTATTGAGGTCAATCTTCATCGGTTTGCCAAGCTTTTGTGCAATATTTAGCAGGACTTTCTCGTTATAAAACTCAATCGGCAGCTTTGGAAGTCGGAGCCAGATTGCAATCTTGGTAGCTTGGGCTTCTGAAGGTTTAAAGTTAGGTTCCCACTTCCTCACCGTGAGATAATGATTCATGATAATCCAGGGACCTCCGCTTGCTACATAGTTGTAATCTTGTGTGTAATCAAATTTCAGAAGGAAGTATCCTCCATCCAGATTTATGATTTCAAAATCCCCTTGAAGATTCCAAATTGCTTTAAGTCTTGTTGATATTGCGCGTAATCCAATCGCTTTACCCAGTAGTTTTGATGATTAGGGTGCTCTCCCATTTCTTCCTTATCTTTCGAATAAGGTTTGAGGATAAAGAGATGTTGGGTTTAAGTGGGTTTGTACCCATCTCTTCAGACTGGATTTCAGGAAGCATGGGTTGTTCATCACCATCTTCATCCGAGGTAGAATCCTCCATGAATCTCTCGAAATAAACCTCCTTGCCTTGAGATGTGGACACAACATCTCTATAAGACTTGGGTTTATGGGTTTCCAAGGTCATCTGATCGATATGGGATTGCAAGGAATCGGTCATGGAGGCATCAATCTGTTGGAGATGGGAGGAGTTGCTTTATTTCAGAACAGGGTCATTGGCATCGCTGGGCTCTGGTTCCATTTTTTATAAGAGGTGTACTTTACTAGGTCTTCTATTGAAGTCGAATATCACCCAATGTCCAAAGCTGCATGTGAATCGAACTCCAATGGCTTAAATACTTACTCACTAATTTTGGTAAAAACATCCTCAACTTGCCATACTCCGATAACTAGGTTGTACTTTACATTGCATCAAATCCTTAACGGACTAAACACGTCGAACTCGATTACCACCTAGTTCGTGAAAAAATTAGCTCTAGGTTACTAAAGACTTTATTTTTTTTCCTTCTCGAGACAACTAACAGATCTATTCACCAAAACTCTAGCGAAGGATCAATTTCTATCATTATGATGCAAGTTGGGTGTTTGCAAACCCCACGCTCCAACTTGAGGGGAAGTATTAGTTGTGATTAGTTGAATCAATAATTTTCTTCTATCAATCGAAAAAATTATGCACAGATTATAGAAAATCATGCACATATTCTATCAATCTAGGCAATCACGTTGAAGATCATTTTATGCTCAAAATGGTTAGAAATCTGGAATATGCTTGTAATGCCTGTAGTATATAATTTTTGAGTCAATTGTACATAATCAAATACATTAATACCAACAATCGGTTTTTACAATATACATCTTTAAGTTTTTAAGCATGTGTCTTTCTTATTTTGTTTCGTGGATCTTCATAAGTGTAAAGGAGAAATTTTGGTTGCTATTCACGTTATGAGAAGGTATCTACAACCCTCATATAGTGATAACTAATAATTGCTAGTCAAGTGACACTTATATTGACATTTTTAATGATAATTATTAGTAGCACTTTACCACATGACTTTGAGTTTATCGCCTGTAAGTAAGAAAACTGTCCTTGGACCATGCAAGTATTTCAACTATTTTTCCTAGTACGAACTTCGATTGGTAATCTTCTAGTCATAGCTCCTCACACAGAGAAATAGTGATTCTTAAATATGATTAGCGACCTTCTTCACAAAAGTTTCAGCATCAAATTTTAGCAGCATCACTAATTATTTTTTAGGATTATTACTTGTTGATATACGTGAAAATTTCAGTTTCCGCAGTCAAAAACTTTTTCTTTCCTATGTTTCGAATTTAGAGGGTCCTCTAGTTATTGATAGTAATCTGGTCGTTGACTCGTCGGCCCAAAAGGAGTCCCTTGCTAGTTACTCATTTTTCGGTTTGGGTTTTCATACAGGACCAGTCCTAGTTGGGCCTCCAAATGGTTAGCAGGCAACTGCCAAATTCCAAAGCGTGACCGACCTTTATCAAGTATCAACTGGCTCACCCACTCTCTGCTCCAGAAGCCTTCGTCTCTGGGCACCCTCCGACCTTCACGAAATTGGATAAGAAACAAAGGCGGCAAACACTCTTCCCTTTGCCTCTCTGCCTTTTCCCTTGTCTCAGGTAGATTACCTTCACAGTAAGCGCTCTCACTCTCAACGCAATACCCCCCTTGCTCTTTTACAACCCATTTTTTTTATTTTTTTGTCCAACTGTCTACAACTTCTAGCTCTTTCCACCTGTGTTCTCACGAGCATGTAACTTTTCTCACTTCAATTTTCTGGGTTTAATCTGTGTTTTAGCTACAAGTTGGGCCTGATACATGGATGTATTGGTACCTAGTAAGCAAAGCCATGAAGGGCTTTGCTCATTTCACTGTGCTCATGGGGAACACCCATTGAATTACAAATTGGGGGATAGGGCTAGGACTAGGGTTAGCGTAGGTTTTTGTGTGGGACACAAAGCTAGATTTCTTGTGCTTTCAGTCGAAAGTGGTAATGAATTAAGGAAACAAGAAGGGTTTCGAAAACAAAGGCGAAACCGGGTAGTTGCTGTTTCGAAATTCGAAACGTTTAACTCTAATGGGCGGAATGCCAACACTGAGAAGAGCTCGCAAGGACAGTTGAATGGGGGTGGCCCGTCGTCTAGCCATGTCTATTTGTCGCGTAATTTTGAAGAGTTTGAGAGTAATAATCATCTTCGCAGATTGGTTAGGAATGGGGAGTTGGACGAGGGCTTTAAGTATCTTGAGAACATGGTTTATCGTGGGGATATCCCTGATATTATTCCCTGTACGAGTTTGATTCGTGGGTTTTGTCGAACCGGGAAGACGAAGAGGGCTACTAGGGTTATGGAGGTTCTTGAGGAGTCGGGGGCTGTTCCGGATGTCATAACTTATAATGTGTTGATTAGTGGATATTGTAAGTCTGGTGAGATCAATAATGCCCTCAATGTGTTGGATCGGATGAGTGTTGCTCCGGATGTTGTTACATATAATACTATTTTGCGTACTTTGTGTGATAGTGGGAAATTGAAACAAGCAATGGAAGTTCTTGATCGGCAGCTGCAAAGGGAGTGTTACCCGGATGTGATCACGTATACAATTTTGATTGAAGCAACTTGTAAGGAAAGTGGGGTGGGGCAGGCAATGAAGCTCTTGGATGAAATGAGTAGTAAAGGCTGTAAACCTGATGTGGTTACTTATAATGTTCTTATCAATGGAATTTGTAAAGAAGGGAGGTTGGACGAAGCGATAAAATTCTTGAACAGTATGTCGTCGTATGGTTGCCAACCAAATGTGATTACCCACAACATCATTTTACGCAGCATGTGTAGCACAGGGAGGTGGATGGATGCTGAGAAACTTTTAACCGAGATGCTTAGGAAAGGCTGTTCTCCTAGTGTCGTTACTTTTAACATCTTGATTAATTTCCTATGCCGGAAGGGTTTATTGGGCAGAGCTATTGATATTTTGGAGAAGATGCCCAAACATGGATGCACTCCAAATTCCCTGAGTTATAATCCGTTGCTTCATGGGTTCTGCAAAGAAAAGAAGATGGAAAGAGCAATCGAGTATCTGGAGATTATGGTATCTAGGGGTTGTTACCCTGATATTGTGACCTATAATACTCTGCTCACGGCTTTATGCAAAGATGGGAAGGTTGACATTGCTGTTGAGATTCTCAATCAGCTAAGCAGTAAAGGTTGCTCTCCTGTTTTGATAACTTATAATACTGTGATCGATGGGCTCTCAAAGGTGGGGAAAACTGATTGTGCCATAAAGCTGTTGGATGAGATGCGGGGAAAGGGTCTCCAACCTGATATTATCACCTACTCTTCGCTTGTGGGAGGGCTTAGTAGAGAAGGAAAGGTGGACGAAGCTATTGAGTTCTTTCATGACTTGGAAGGATTGGGTGTTAGGCCCAATGCTATCACCTACAATTCTGTCATGTTGGGGCTTTGTAAGGCTCGGCACACTGATCGTGCCATTGACTTCTTGGCTTACATGGTAGCGAATGGATGTAAACCTACTGAAGTTACTTACACTATTTTGATTGAAGGCATAGCTTATCAAGGCTTGGCAAATGAGGCATTGGAGTTACTAAACGAGTTGTGCTCTAGAGGAGTTGTGAAGAAAAGTTCTGCTGAGCAGGTAGTGGTCAAGATGTAGCTCAGGAAAAAAATAAGGGAATGATTGCTGTAACTTGCTTTGGGTGATCTCTTATGCTCTTTTACTTTCCTTTCTATTTTTAACTTGTCACCCGCTTAAACGCTTACGAAGTTCATCTTCCTTTCATAACAAAGAGTCGAGATCAATTTTGCCAACTCTTCTCCTGCTCTCACTCTGTTTGGTTTAGTAATATACTTTGTTCATGGTTTATTCATGTACTTGGTGTCTGTCTATTATCTCTTTCCTGAATATGGTGACAGTCTTGCTTCTTGTTACCTGTCGTTCAGTTGCATTTTTACTTTCTCAGTGATAAAAATAGCTCTTGGTGACTAATCCTAGAATGTATCCATGGGCATTTAGGAAGGCATTGAAGAGTAATCTCTATTTAGTTTGCTGTACTGAACCTCCGGTCAATGCTGGGGTGAGATGAGAACCTGCGCTCAGGACTTAAATTCCAACCATAGAATTTGCCTTGTAGATCCAGGTAAATTTGTTCTGTTATATCTGCACACAGAGTTAGCGTGTAACAAGTTAGTAACTTCAGTAAGCCAAGTTCTTGACTTATATTAAACTCACTGTTCACATTCCATTGACGAGGGGTCTCCTTGGAGGCGACGGAATAGTACCCCTAGATATTCAGTTCTGATCGAACCAGAAGCATTTGATTGGTTCCTCTGTCAGGAGTGTGAGCTGGGTGGCCCAAAACCACTCCTACTGAAGTTTTACGCGGGGGGTGGGGTGGGGTTGGGTTTGATTTGCTTTACCTATGGAGAGGAAGAACATATCTTATTGCACGACATGCTGTACACCTATGGATACGTCTTTCGCAGTGCGAGTGTTTATTGTTGTCGAAGATTGTAATTTGATTAGCACGACATTAGAAGACATTATATCCATTTAGATAGTTGCAAGTTCTGAATGTGTCTACTATGACACCAGATAAGTTGGAGGAGCAATTATAAGCGTTAGCTCTGTTGACCACGCTTTTCAAAAGGAAGAAAACTCTAATTGGTCACATATTGAGACAGAATTGAACTTGAAAGAGCCGCTCACTCAGGTCCATTTTAAAATTGGTGGAGGCTATAGTATTCAAGTGTTCGATGATACAACCATTCATGACTCCTGCAAACGCGTAAACTTGGCATGCCATATTGATTTTCATTAGCAGAGTAACTAAGATTTGAAGGATCCGTTCCCGGTGTTGATCTCCCGGATTTGTTGAAGAGGAGACAACCCCCTTTGAGTTTTGTATCTTATTCATATCAGGCCTTCAGATGTATGAATAAGAAGTGGCCTTAGAACCTAGGAGACGCCCGTTACTTAAATTTGCTATTTGTAGATACAAAGCCTCAGAACTCATATGTTGGATCTATCTTTTTCCAAGGAATAGTCTATAGCAGGAAACAGTTTAAACATTGGCTTAGTGGCTTTACCTGGTACGCTTGGTAGCTGTTGAAATGGTGGGTGTCCTGGACTCCTATGTCATCTCGGCACATGAAATACTAGCTCATATTGGAGAACTATTCAACATTGATTTTGTGATAGCCACCTAAACTCCATGATTGTATTTGGTAAGCCTTGTTCATTTTCCGCTTGTTTATTCTACATGAACTTTATGTTTTCTTGCACATGTTAAAATATGGTTTAAGCAGATAATATGTTCCTGAAATTCATGGAAAATTTTCGAAACGATGGCTTCGAAATTCAAAGTGAACTTTGGATTGAAGTGTATTATGAAAGCTCATATTCGATAATGTTTGCACCCTTCCAGAGGCTGGAATTTGGAAGCGTTCTTGTTCGGGTGCTTATATGGGTTAAACCAAATAAAAAACGAATTGATATAATTTGATTTTAGTTATGAATTCAAATCAAACCAAACCAAACCAAATCAAACCAAACATAAAGATTATGGGGTTGTTATTATTATTGAAATAATAATACATACTAGAATTTCTGTCCTAAAAATTTGCAACTCGACAAGTATCGAGGAGGAAGAGTAGGAGAGAGAGAGCTAACCGGAGGGAAAACATAATATCCTTTTTCTTTGGAGGTTAAGGGTCCAAAAACGTCACTGAGTGGCGGCTAATTTAAAAAAAAACTACTTCACTAGGCATTTAGGGCTAAGAACTACGGATGATAGTGCATAGCCCGAATATCACTAACTGCACCCCTTAACAGAGACCAAGTGAACGATCTGCATTACAAAAAATAACCACGCCAAAGCTTTGACAGGCAAACACCTATCAACAACGACCGGCCCGTTGGCTGATCACTGGGTTACAAGGATAAAGTGAGACAAAAACAGCCCACCTCCTAAATGGCACCCAAACTGTAGCAAAAATAAACTACCCAATCGCCAGACCCAGGCTGAAAAACGACCCAAAGAAAACCTAAACAAAAGCGAATTATCACAGTTGAAGAGGACTGACAAGAGGCAATTCATAATCGTGTCTACAAAGGCCTACCTTTCAACGAGTCGATGAATGTATTGGGCAAAAGAGGACCGACAAGAGGCAACTCAAACCTTCACTGGCCGAAAATCAGCATGGTATGGACAAGTTGGAGATTAATACACTGCCACAATCTTTGAAACAGTTGTCCAATACTAACAGTGTTTTGCTGGTTGAAACTCTGAACAAACACCCCATGCATCTGAATCCAAAGGTAAAAAAATAAACGAAAATTGATTTGAGCAAGTTGTAGATTAAGGGGTGCAAATTGTTCAGAACAAGAAGAGCCACATTTATGGACCATAACTCGTTCATGAGGTACGATACTTGTCCAAGTCATCTTCAAAGTGGAAAATGAAACGATCTTCCTATCAATTCTCAATCACAGTTCATTTCGTGACCATTGAAGGTTGATCTGAATTCGGACTGGATTTGGAAAATTGGGTGTCGTCCTTTTTTTTTTTTTTTTTGATAAACATGAGAATAGCATTGAAATTAAAGCGCTTTGAAGCGATTACAAGGTTTTGCCAAACGGCTGAAAATACACAATCGCTCGGTTGTAGAGCTTGCAGACATTATCGGTCACGACATTTCCGTGACTCAGTATACATGACCATAAAGGCCGACACTAACAAACACCTAATAAATTTATACACATTACAATTGAATTAAAGCAGAGCATATCCTACACTTTAACACAACTTAAAGTAACATGCAAATTTACAGGTGAAAACTGAACATAAATAAAAACACACTATAAGTGGTAGCAATAACGCAGACAATCGGTAACCGCACGATACAAAGGGAAGCACACTGTTTAAGAGTCCATCACACCTCCCAGGATCTACAACACCGCAATGTCCATCCTTCGACTAACTCGTAATAAATCCGAACCAAAATGCCACAATAAAGGGCGGAGGCGTCACAACTCTTGAACCAACAGATAAAGTATTTACCCGTAGAAACTTTTTCAAGATATGGTCTAAGTTGTCCACGTTGCCCTAAGTTGTCTACATTATGATTGCCTGCATTAGTTGGTCGGTTACACTGGACATCCCGAAGTTTGCAGTGGTAATTTCAGTACCACAAAGTTTATTTTTTCTATCTCGCATAAAAAACTTGGGTAAGTGTGGCATTCAATACCCTAACTCAACTTTGGGGAGCACTTTTGGCAGATCACTCTCTTTTAGCTCTTTATCTCTCACGCATCATTATCTTCATCATCCACCTTCCATCTTTACCAACACATCACCACTGATCTGTAGCCGCCCCACCGTTTTTTAGCATACTTACCACCCACCGCTTCTACCAATCACCATACCCATACCCTCATCTCCTACACCACACATGCACAGACGACCACCACCTCACACCATCGCGCAAACCAACGCCATCATCACCCACTGCCTCTACTAATCAACATACTGACCACCTACCGCTTCCACCAATCACCATGCCCGCCACCCATGGCCTCCAGAATCACCACACCCACGCCCTTATCTCCCACACCACCCACCCCACACCACACTGACGACCGCTAATTACCATACCCACATCCCACATCCTCCATCAATGAGCATATCCACCACCGCCTGACGCCCGAGCCAGTATTCTTCTTCTCTTTTGTTTACAAGAAAAGAAGAATTTGTTCATATGCCAAAAAATTGGACTTAACCTGCCAAAAAAGCCCCCCAAAGGACTTAATCCGACAAAAATTCCCCCAAAACACTTGATTTGTCAAAAATGCCCTCCCCAAATAAGACATGTAATCACTCCGACAAGTTTTTTGGCTCGCAAGTGGTCGGTGGAATTTTTTTGGCCGACAAAAATTAAGTTGGATGCCACATACATATACACAATTTTGTAGTACGAGATAGCTAAAATAAACTTAAATTGTTGAACGCTATCACATGTAAACTTCGGGTTGCGACAGTCGCCCAACCTAATTAACCTCATTTAAGTCACTAAAAAACTCTATTTTATGGACCATCTTCCTTAAAGAGGCCTTAAATAGCCAAAGATTGAGTCCTACTTCATCTCGAACGCCCACGTGAAGAACCTTCAATCCGCCCTACAACCCCCAATTGGCACAAAAACACTATTCATATCCACTCTGCACTTTATGTGGACAACACACCCTACTATACTAACAAATCGGGGTAAATCCAGCAGCCAAACAAATGTGATCTAAGAAAAAGGAGACACTGGGAGTAATGACGAACATATCATTTAAGATTGAGGAATTGCTCAAGCAGTCGCCAAACTAGCCGGAGAGCCCAATGGATCCAAACTCTGGCACTCCACCTCTTTCCCCAAGAAAATCGATCATGCATGCACGAGATAGATAATAAGTTGAATGACTAACAGGCAAAGAGAATCGGATTGGGGGAGGTGGGGAGCCACTGGATATGTTCAAGGGACCAAAAAAACTCCACAATGGTCTAATTCTCGATCACCAAATTTCCTAAGCCGATAGATCTAATTACTGAGATTTGAACTGAATTGTTCAGACTGATTCTATCTCCAAACCTCTATTGAGACTTGTCGATCAAAATTTGGCGAGGAAGAGTAAATCCTGCCTTCCTTTTGGATGAAGATGAGAGACATATGTTTTGAAGGATGACAGAGATGAAAAGATGAGAGAATGTGACAGCTTTTGGTTAGGGACTTTGAGGTTAGGGACTTAAACACAACCAACTTGATAATTAACTAAGCACTTATACATTTGATACATATAGATGCAAATAATACCCCTCTAATTTGACTTTTCAAGTAGAACACATATTAAAAAGTACAACCCAAAAGTCGAACTGAATGACCGAATTATCTTGATTTCTTCGGCTTGATCATTTCGAAGGATTCAAGTAACAAGTACCTTACTTTTTGGGTTAGTGTTTTAAATGGTTCCTTAGTCGATCAAGCACCCGAACTCCAAGGGTGGATTCTGACTTTGACCTTCTAACCCAATAATTTGGGGTGGGATTGGACTTTGGGCGCCGTTATGTTTTAGTTATTTATGATCATTGTGTTTTATATGACTATATTATATAATTCGTTTTCAAATCTAAGTCAAGAACATCCGGTATCTAGTTGCTTTATTTAATTAATGACTCGTGGTTAATGAATTGAAACCTCGCAATGTTGAAAGTTCGATTCTTGAGAGTCAAATCTGATGCATAATATATGCATCAGTTGGTGTTGTTTTTCCTTTTTAGGAGTGATTATGCACGTAAAACTTCCTTCGCTCAAAAACTTCTTCTGCTCTTTAGGAACTTTTATTCATACACCGAAAACTGTGGTGGAGATAATCAAACGCCAAAGAAATGTCAAGCTTTTGTCATTCAAAAGTTTATTTGGTATTTTTAAACAGAGATGACACTTAAGTTTTCTTGTTATCTTTCAAGGCCAAGTTGGCCATCTTACGATGCTCCTTCATCGCCCCGGTTCCGTATGTTCCATAGGTTAAGGCTGATTTATTCCCTCCTATCTTTAGAAAAAAGTTGGTAAAATCTAGGTAGCTTGTCAAAGGATAAGGCAAGTCTTTTCTTCCATTAAAACTGAAACTGAAACTGAAAATGAAAGCCCCTCAGTCATTGCAAACACCCCCGATTAGTGCAATGCGATACTTCATTGATGATGTTAAAAAAAGGTTTGGCGTATACTTGCACACCAACATGATAGTGATCCATGCCAGTCAAGAAAATTTGTAACCACGATATTATATCCAACAGGTTCCCAAATAAATATAATTGTCTCCTCATTCCTTTGTTAAAAGTGCACTAAAAAAATTAATTCATTTGAGCCTAGTGTTCAAGAAAGTGAATCCCAAAACTTCTATCTTGGGATTTAATTTTAGGGAGTAAAAAAACTACATCATCACTAGATATGTAACATTTAGGAGTAAAATTCGGCAAAAATAAAAATAAAATTAAAGATTCATTTTCTAAGACTGAAAAGACTATTATAGTGCAGGACTTTAGTCGTAAATTATAACCCACAAGAATAATCATTTCTAAGGCCAAACAAAAGAAAAGGGATAGTACTTTGCTGGCATTTTCAGTGGCATAAAAATGTCGCTGAAAATGTCCATAGAGCTCAGACGTACAAAAGGGGGTGCAAACAACAAAGCAAAAAAAGAGAAGGGACTTAATAATTATCTCTAGTATGTATTAAAGAAGAAAAATTATTTGTTCTTTCTTGTTGCAACTAATAAGATATTGTGTCTTGTATAACCTTAATCTTTCCATCTTAACTTTTTGTGCATATATATATATATATATATATATATATATATATAGGATCTGATCCCCACCCACTAGTGGATAATATCCACCAAACCGCTACAATTTGTTGCGGCTTACTTTTTCAGGTGCCTCCCCCCCCCCCCAAAACAAACCGCAACTAGTCGTTGCGGTTTTTTTTACTTTGTTTCCTACTTCTCCGTCCCCCCCCACCCCCCCCCCACAATAAAAACCTATAAATAGCCATAATTATTTCTAGCTGAAAATAAAGTCCCATAAATTTTACAATAGCTTTACAATATACAAGGATAATACAGAAATTAAAATCAAAAGTTATAAAGTGTCGAAATCAATTTAAAATCGTCTGTTTAGCTAAATCAAATGCGATATGGATAATAATAGCAAATCAACTCTAAAATTTACAAAACTGAAACTGAGTTGTCTTTGTGATACAAAAACATTACTGAAATTTTTCCATAATTTAATATGATTTTTAAAGGCTCTTCACAAATTTTAAAAGAACTGAAATTATAGAAAATATTAAAAATACCAAACGATATCAGAAAAATGCGAAATTTTAACAGTAATTCTAATATTGTCCTATAAAACTTCCTGTAAAGTTTCGAAAATTTTCAACAAGTGCACGATATCCAATAGTTTGGGCAGGGGTGAGGGTGGTGGGGTGGGGGTGGGGCTTTCACAAAAAATCATCATCGGCAAACCGCAACAAATTGTTGCGGTTTGGTGGATATTATCCACCGGTGGGTGTGGATCCGGCCCCATCTATATATATACTTTAATATACATAAAATAGTTTTAGTATTTATTGTTCTTGCACTAATTTAACTTGTTAAATGATATTTATTTATGTCAGTCTAAGAGACCCTCACATACTTGAGTTCAACCCAATAGATTAATGTTAGAATACTATCTTCGACGTTTATACGCCAGAGAAGAGGGAAATTATGAAAAAGAATGGCAGAAATGGAACCCTGTTTCCTACTCTTTTTTTTAAAGAGAAGAGTAAACTCGCGGATGACATCCCCATCCGATAGGAATACTAGTAAAAGAAAAGTGTACATCAAAAGCGACAAGCTAAAACAAATTAACTAAATACTGTACAAAATTAAAGCTACTTAAAACATGATAAATATTACTCCATCCGTCCCACACAAATTTAATCATATTTTCTTTTTGAGTCATCCCATAAGAATTGCTCACCTTTCAAATTAAGAAACATTGTGTAAATATTTTTACATATTTATTTTTTTATACTTTTTTTTATTATATTTCTCTCTTCACATTTAGGTCTCCACCAACTCATTTTCTCTCTGGCCAACCTTCTTATACTTTTTTACTCTATTTTTCTCTCCACATTTAACACTCCACTAATTAATTTTATTTTTTCTAGCCCACTTTCTTCCCCTCCTTGAAACATATAATATATAACCAATATTCTTAATATGCGGGAAAAATAAAGTGATCGAATTAGGTGGGACGGAGGAAAAAAAAAGAAAAAAGATAAAGCCTAAAAGAACAACCAATCAAAATACTACAGAAGACTAATCCCAAGCTCCATACACATGTCCTTGTCACTGCCACGTCGTCTTGATCCACGTGCATCCCTGCCGACACCGAAAACACCACTTTCTTCGACCATCCCACCATTGTCCAGGTCCATCAAAACATATCGCCAGAAACCCCGTTGGAATCACTTAAAGGGAGCACCAACAGAAACCCCTCACCACCAAAACACCGGGGGACAAAAGACTTCATCCCCGTCAGACCAAAAGACCCAGACAAAGACCACCAATAACCGCCGGACAAAGACCTGCTAGCTACTTGTATTTTCTTAAATGCTGCTTTTGTACCACAACCACCACCCCCAGTTTCCCTATTGGGGGAGGGGGGTGGGTGGCTGTATGATCACTGACTTCTTATCTGTGGTTCACAGCAACTGAGATAGTACAGAAGCTAAAAGTAATGTACTGCTTCTTTAATTAGTTCAATTTCTTCAGGCTAATGCTATCCTCATTTGGCAAGATTCTTCTGCAAAATTTTCTAATTTTCAACTTTGTTGATTGGTCATTTGGTTTTCAAATTATTGTTCTGGCACCATGACCGTTGTGGTGTGGAGTCCCACACCTAACAACTCTATCTTCAGTTCGACAATTCTTAGAGAACTTAGTCCTGCACAAGTTTTAATCCTCATCCCACCCCAACCCCTTCTCTCTCTAGAAAAGACGCCCTTTCCTAACCTAATTTTCTTTCCACAACACAACCAAAAAGCACCTTCACCATCGCCGGTGGAGCTTCTAGCAGTAGATCTACCAAGGTGAAGGTCCTTGACAGTAATCACAACCTTTATGCCAAGATTGCTTACCTATCTCGAGCCGATTTTGACAAGTTTCGTTTCGAAAACCCGACTCTAATGATGACGTTTAGAGGAAAAATAGCAATGAACACAGTTGAGGTTGAGGGCCCATGTTTCTTTACCGTCTCATATCCTTTGGTTTATTCTGCATCTTCATCTTTGAGTATGTACTCTTTTTCTTTGTGAGCTTGGATTTACCTGTTTGGTGTTTGGCATGTGTTTTTGTTCGGTGTGTGTGTGTGGAGGGGAAGTGGGTATACTCTTCTAAAGCATGCGTTTAGGTTGGAGACTTTAACAGTACCAAAGAATTGTTTCATATTTCCTTGGTTTTGGTACTCCCGTTAGCGTTAATGCAAGTATGGTGGGCTTGAAGCCCTGTATGTTTGAGTGGTACATATGATTCTGCCCCTTAACTAGGTATAAGTGTGTGCATAGCAGCCTCTGATGATTTAATTGTGTATATGTCATTCTGGTGTGGACTAAGTAAGCTCTCTTTTTTTTGTGTCCCCTTCATTGGAATCGTGATTAACTACTTAATTACATGTATTCCTCTATCTATGTGCTCGACTTTTAGCTGAAAAAATTGATCCTACGCTAGTGAAAAGACAGTGGAAAGTCGGTTGTGAGGATCTTTAGATGCCTTAACCAAGTGATGGCCTTGACTATTTATACTACTCTACCTCCTCAAGGGAAGGTGGGGGTTCTTCCTATCCAATGGTCTATATCAAATCTCTAGAACTTTCTCTAGTGATATCTAGATATTTACATAGTTCTCTACTTTTCTTAGCTCTCCTCTAACTCTCTAGTATTCTCTTCCATCTTTCTAAAGTTATCTTCTAACTCTCTAGTATATCATTTTATGTAGGTACGCCTTGTATCTCAAAGCACTCTCTCCCATTTTCTTTTTCCAATTTAAGTGACTATAGTCACTTAAATTTACGTTTTGTTGTCAATATTCATGGAAATTAAGATGGGTTGTTTTGTTTGAAGATGCTCATTATGTGGCTTGTAGCTTTCTTTAATGTAAACAAGAAATTCAAGTTACTTATGAAACAAAATCGGAGGAGTTGCAAATCCATGAGTTGCCTTTAAGTTGGCGCTCCTGGGAAGTATTCTACGTCCACTCATTCTGTATCACATGGTTTATTCAAATTGCTTGATGAGCCTCTAAGCCTATCTATATTTACCTTGCAACAGTAGTAAGACAACATTGGCGGCAGTAATTGCCTTAAAGGGTCAATGGCAACATGTTGCTACGGTAGACTTCTCAAATGAACCATTTTTTTTTTTTGATTGAATTCTCAAATGAACCATGTGATACAGAGTGAATTGACATAAAATACTTTCGAAGAACGCCAACTAAAAGGCAAGTCATGTATTTGCAACTCCTCTCGTTTTGTTTCAAAAGTAACTTGATTATCTTGTTTACTTTATATAAGGTTTCAAGACCTGTAATTGTAATTTCTCTACACTTAGTTGTTGATTGAGATAAGATTATAATGCAGGATAAAATCTAGTGAGTATCGTTCAACAAAACAAAATGTATATCACGCATAAATGCTACCATCTCGTATGATGAACAATCCGTCTCAATTTACATGAGTACCGGCAATAAAACGTAATTTCAAGTGACTGGTGATCAGCAATGAATGTTGAAAACTATAACGGACAACTTATGTTAAACATGAGTTTGACGAATCAGGACTTAGTAAGTGGGGGTTTTGAGATACAAGGCATAGTTTTCGAGGTTTACACTAGGACTGAAAGAAAGGAAAAAAAATAAATATCTCGTAGTTTTGCAGAATAAGTCTGGAGGATTAGCAACCGTCCATTTTAATCAAGAAGATCTACTTTCAACTGGAGCTGCACGCACTAACTATGGTCTATAGATCAAAAATAAATATCATGACTTGTTTAATACCAAAAACGTGTGAATAAAGAGAGTTATCACAACCTCAAGAATGCTTGTTCGACAAGATCAAATCTGTTAGTTGTACCTATTAGGAATATGTTGTCAAGTCATCACCAAAACAAGAAGGAAGATATTTATGTATATGTGAGCTTAATTAATCAAGTGCTAACCATAGTAAGTAATTGATTCGCAACTTTGTCGCCCGTGTCATAAAAACTGGAAAAAGAAAAACCAACACAATTTTTGGTTAGTAATATGAGTCGAGTTAATCTAAGACAATAAAGTTAAGGCATGATTTGTCGGATCCAGATCCACAGTTGTAACTAGGGTTACAGCAGTGGTGCTGTAACTCTAGTTACAGCCGTTGGATTAGATCCATTGGCTCAGAGAATGCCACGTCAGCCAATGAGTTAATTGTATCAAATGCCCATTTCACGGCTCAAACGGTGCTCAAACGGTGCTCTCAAACCCTCTCTCTCTCCTTCGTTCCAACTTCAATCAGCGGCAATAAGCCAACAACAAACTCAAAGAGAAAGAAGGGAGCCAACAACAGACGCAGGGAAAGAGAAGAGAGCGTCGCTGCCTCACGAAGGAAGTTGTCTATGCCCGCCACCACCTCGCCGCCTTCCACTCTATTGTCGCTCCGTCCGCGCCACCAACTCCGTCTTCGCCTCCTTGGCCGATGGCAGCCCCCTCTCCGTCTCCGATAGACCCCCCAGCATCCTTCTCCACAGGCCCTCCTCCACCGCCTTCAGTCCCCTTCCAATTGTTAACCCTCATCCACTCACCAAGAGAGAAGATCTGGGTGCTTTTTTTTAAAATCTAGCTAGATCTGGCGAGATCAACGACATCTTGGCATGATGGCGCGTCGAATTTTCTGCCGGAGAATAAATCGAGGTGTTGCCGATGAAAACATGGAGAGAAAGAAATGAGATAGAGTGAAAACGTGATGTCCATTCCGTTTTCTGAACCGTTAACTCTAAACGCTGCGTTTTGGAGACACGTGGATCATTGGCTGACGTGGCATTCTCTGAGCCAATTGATCTAATCCAACGGCTGTAACTAGAGTTACAGCACCACTGCTGTAACCCTAGTTACAACGGTGGATCTGGATCCTGATTTGTCCTTTCGATTCGGTCGTCTCGCCAAACAAAACAATCACTTCTCATGTGGGCCCCACTACTGTTTTGCAGCAAGTAACTTACTGTTATTAGAACGAAGCTATTTTATGCCTTTAAACAACCAAATTTTGATTTCTCGCACAAAAGAATTGAAGTAGTAGTCAACAGGAGAGCGACTCACGGTGTGGATCTCACCCTTCTATAAGTAGTTTTCTAACTACCTTTCCGCAAGAAATACACCCTATAGAAAGCTTCTGAAACAATTGCAGTAATTAACGTCTCTCAAAACTAGTACTTTTTACTCATAACCTGTTAATGACACTCAAACACAACTGTACTTCTCTGTATGAATGTATGATTATACATGCATTTTCAACAACAGAGAGACATTTCAATGTATGAAGCTCATCAGGGTATATCACGAGTAGCTATATCTTATATTCTTGCTTAACATGACTGTATCAGATGTTTATTAGTGCTGGATTGATCTGGTGTCAAAACTCTGGACAAGCCGAGACCTGAGAGAATTTGTATGGCCGCCCTATCTTCATTTATTTGAAATCATTGCCAAAGGGAGACGACCCGCTCACACTTAGGGGACAACGCTAAGAAACAGTTTTTGCCAAAAGGAAAAAAAAAAGGAGTGCAAAATCTCTCTTTTAGAAGATTTTAGATGCACCCACAGACGCTTCGAACGTACTTTATAGTAATCAGCATTACTAGCTATATGGTAGAGAGTGGGTCCAATTACCTTTGATAATTATGCAGACTAGCTATATGATCAGAGAGTGTGAAAGCTGTGATTATTTTTGTCTTGCAAATGCTGGTTGAAGTACAAAGCTGGCGTTACACTTTTCCTGGCATAAAAAGATTTCGAGTTATCCTATAACAGCAGGATGATATAAGTGCCAGATTACTAGTCCACCTATGCACCACCTATGCGGCGTTCTTTTTGGACTTGGTCTGGTTTGGCAGAACCAACTGGTACACCAAGGCAGGCTTTTCAATCACTGTAAGATGGCTGAGTCCATCAACTCTTCTACCAAAACTTTCCTGGAGATCTCTCAGAGACCAACAATAAACAAGCAATGCCCCGTAACTTGGTCCCCCCTTTCCCTGGTTGGTCTAAACTAAATTTTGATGCGGCTCTAAGAGGTCCAGAGCATGTGCGGCAATGGTGTGCAGGAACTCATAAGGATCCTTCGAATTTGGGTGCACGGCGATGATCGATACTATTCATCCTGAAGAAGCGGAAGCCTAAGAGGGAGGTTGTTTCTCCATTACAAACATCCAAGCCGGTGATTATAACCTCTAGGCTTGGTGTTGCTGGATTTGTTGGAGATTATGCTTGGGTACGTACCTCAGGTAATGTTGCTGCAATGCATAACACAAAATTCTCCCCATATTCTTCTGTAATTATTCTTACATTTACCGAACACTGTAAAACAGGATCGGATGTTGATATGGTAAATCTTGTGTATGAACCTCCAAGAGATGGGGCAACGCTGTGGTAAATAGGCATCACTGACAGTTCTGCTACAGAATTAGACAGTCCTAATTTAAAGTACATCAACAAACTTTTTGTCAACAATCCTGATAGGTTTGTTTCCTCGTTGCAATTCAATAAAGGAAATAAGTTTGCTAGACTTTTAGTGTAATTTCCTTTTGGGTAGAAACTTCATGAGCTATTCTCCAACAATGTTGAGAGCATCATTTATGGTTTGAACTTTGAAGAAGACACTCCTACCTGTAGCACATATAACAAGCAGAGGCGCCAGTTTTACGAAGTGCTCACACGGAAATGTTTATCTTGCACTATTGTGGATAGGTTTAGGCAGTATGGATTGCACGAGTGGTACTCAGAGTTGTATCGTACAGAAGACTTACTGTACACTGTTGGCGAGAACGAAGACAAAAGAGATTGGTTCTTCGCTCAGGGACCAGGTGTTATTGTATTGTGTTGCTCACTCATTTTTTTTTTGATAAGATCGAGAATAGCATTGATAAAGAGCTTTAGCAGCAATTACAATCGCCAAACGGCATAAAAGGTCACGACAAACCCGTGACTCTGTGTACACAGAAATTTATAACAACTAACCTCGTAAACTTATACACATTACAATTGAACTAAAGCAGAGCAAATCCTACACTTTAACTCAACTTAAAGTAACATGCTCAATTTACAGATTAGCAAACCAAAAGAAACGAAACATAAAAATAAAAAGGCACAAGAACAACGTGGTAACAATAGAGCAGACAACAGGAACCGCACAAACCAAAGGTGAGCAAACCGTTAAATACGGCGCAACACACCACCAAGATCGTCAACACCGCAAATTTAATTCTTCTACTATCATTTTCTCAAATCCGAACCAACTTTCACGGGACATGGCAGAGAACAACACTACTCACCCACAACAGATCACGGTAGACATAGGACGCTAAATCACCGAAAGGAAACCCCCCCTAACCCAAGAACAGATTGTCCGAACCCCAGACAGAGCTCCCCCACCCAAACCCCCCACCCAAAGCCTCGAATCCCCCCCTTTTTTCCCAACAGAGCGCACCCCACCCCACCCCTGAGACCTTATCCCCCCCCACCCCACCTGCCCAAGACCCCAGGATCCACCGAACAATCCAAAACCTATGGCTAAGCCCCTTCAAAACCAAGCCATCCTGCAACTACCAAAGATCACACAACCAACCACAAACCCCATATCCACCAATGTACAGCAGGGAACAGATAGGAATGAAGAGCATAAAAAATGAAGGAGTTTTTAGAAATGTCAGTCAAGTACCGCCGGCGTAATTCCGGTCACCGCCGGCGTAATTCCGATCACCGACGGCGTAATTCCGATCACCGCCGGCGAAGCTCCGGTGAAGGTGCAAAAGAAGACGAAATGACCAGATCTGTTTGGATCAACCAAGATCGATCGAGATCGGAGACTACCGAGAGCTCGCCGTCTCCGATCAGATCTGGTGGGACGCGCTCCGCTACCATCCGCCCATCCGTGGCTTCGCCGGCCACCCATTGATCAAGCCATAATGCTACCACCATTGAGTCAAGACTTTTAATCACATTTGAGAGAGCACTTTGTTCCTTGAAGTATATTCACTATAAAAGCATGTATAAAAGTTGGCAACTGCAAGTTATCAATGGAGTTTTTGCACTGGCAGGAGAGACCAATTATAGCTGCAGCAGGATAAGTTGAACATAACAGGTGTGAAAGAAATCACGATAATGCATTCTTAGGTTTTGAAATCCTGATCACCAATCAATTTAAGGTTGGAAAGCATAGCGGTAATACCTCGGAATAAAAAATTGTTAACTTTATTACCAAAAACTCTTAGTCGTCCCCTAATGGTTACCATTCTCAGTGGCATCTCTTAGAAAAGTATACTTGTGCATTTCATTTTTGCTATTGAAAGTCGGAACCTATTACGGAGATTTAGGTCATGCAAGTTTGGAGGGGGGTACTTATTATTGATGGAAGATAGCTGGAAGGACGAGAATTTGGTTTATAAATCATGAATGTTAAAGGATCAAAGTGTCTAAATACTACCTTAGTTAAGTTCGATGAATGGAATTTAATCCAAGGAACTTTGATACCGCAAAGTAAATTCATGCACCCAATCCTAAACATTCTCTATGGCCCTATGATTTCAAGGATTGCAGGAAGAAAGATGACAATGCATATCAAGGAACATAATGGCAGATCAAATTCAATCTTGACAGCGTAAATCACACCGAGACCTATAATTTGAGACTGACACTTGCATCTGCAGCTCAGGCCAAACTGGAGGTAGGTACAGTAATAATCTTTGGGATTTCATTTGTTCTTTCCTTACAAATTTACGTTGAATCTTAGAGGAACTCGGGTTTGTTGGTCCGAATCAACAATTTATCAACAAGAAATCTTCTATTTTCAAGCGGATTAATATGGGGGGGTCACTGCAATTGCGAGACATGCCATAGACCGACTCAATCTGCTGGCTCTACTTTGTGGAGTACGAAGCAGTCTTCTTTTGCAAAGGGAAAAATACCATTTCAAGAAAAATAAACAGCCTTAGATCAGGGAATATCCTAGTGTCAAGTCCTACATCGATAATACATGGAGTTTTGGATTGATTCTTATACATGGTGGGCTTCTCTTACCCTTGAGGATACTTTTGAGTTGGACATCAGGTTCTACTTGGTATCAGAGCTAGGCCCCTGCTGCCCATTCTATCCAACGGGACCGCCTCTTATTCAAGAGAATCACCTCTTATTCCCACGTTTCGCGTGAAGGCGGGTGTCAAGTCCCACATGGACAATAGATGGGGTTTGGGATTTGTTCTTATACCTGGTGGGATTCCCCAACTCTGGAGCATACTTTTGGGTTGGACACCAGTTTCAACAGGATATCAGATCCTTGCAGCTAGACTGCTCAAAATTCATGCAGTTGGATTCTTGCATGTAGCTCTATCATGCAGCTGAAATTTTTTCCACTCCTTCCAGTTGCTTCTGACAGTGGAGGAATCATGATTTCACTTTAGGGAGTGCAATAAAATATATCAAAGTCCTAAATTTTTTTATAAGTAAAAAATAACAGTGCATTAAGCTCAAGATCAACCTCCCAATTCTGAAATTAAATAACATTCCAACACAGTAGTAGAAGCTCAAGATCAACCTCCCAATTTCAAAACTAAATCACATTTCAACACAACAGTACAAGCTCAAGATCAACCTCCCAAGCTCGAACTCAAGATGAACCTCTCAATCTCAACACAACATCACATTCCAACACAACAATACATTTCAACCTCCCAATTTTAAAACTAAATAACCAAACAATCTCAAGATGAAGCATAAATATCTTGAAAAAAATTAACAAAAATCATATATTTTTGCAATTAGGAACTAGGAATTGTTTATGCAGCAAATTAGGAATTAGGAAAGCAATTACAGACGATTTAGTTAACTTTATTGTTATGAATTATGATGGTTCGTTTTTTCTGTTCCCAAATAAACTTTTGGGCACAATCTCCATTTGTAGAGTTACATTTTGTTCAAGGTGGTACATTAGCCCCCACCTTCGCTTAAACATGTCTGCAATTAGGAAAGAAAAGCACCTTAACACAAGATAACAGTATTAAACAGGCACAATGCAGACACACAAACATAGACTTACAAATTTCATTAAGATGGATAGATTGATTGAATATCTAATTGCACAAGATGAAAACTGTTATAGCAGGGTTCTCGCCAACAAAAAAAAAAGTACAAAAATAGAAATAATTTGCAGATACCACTCCCAAACAAAAGGGCGCAGGCCATTGAACCCATGAAAATAGATAAATATATGAAAAGCATATGGGTAAGAAAAAATATCATGGGAAAACAATGTAAAAGCATGAAGGGATATGAGCAAAATAAATTCAGGCAAACATACATATAAGTAGCATGTTCTCTCTTCTACACATTAGACTATAAAGATTTACAAAACAACTATGACTTAATAGTAATGAAGCTGTTGAGGGAGTGGTTCGTTGTGAAAGAGGTGAGGGAGTGGTCCTACTAGTGAAAGTCTTCTAGTATCTGCATCAAATTACAGAAAATCCACATCAACCTCAAGAAAGATTAGGACTTGCTAGGAAGCCAGCACAAGATGTTGGAGAAATGTAAGTGCAAGGGTTTAACCTAAAGTGCTGGGTGCCAAAATTACAAATCTTACAACTAATGCCTGCAAGTTTTCTTGTAAGAGCTGTTGCTCGTTGGTTTTATGGATCTATCGTAAAGCTAAGACTTGATCACCATAAAGCTAAGGCCATTCCACCTAGGATACCATGTAAAATGGCCAATAGCATGCAAATGATTTTGGACAAGGACCATATCAGAGTGTACTAGATGCTGAGCACTGTTTGACTGCATATACAATCAAGTTCCTGAATTACAATGCAACACAGACTCGGAGTCTACATAACACCAAGTTGTAAGCACCTTAACTGCATACATAAAATTGTAACAAAGTTACGATGCACCTTGACTGCATACACAATTGCCCGCCTCGTCGTCGCCTGTCTTCTGTCAGATCTGGGACAAGAAGGCCGGTCGGCAGTCTTCTCTCCAACCTCTCGGCTGTCCTGAAGTAAATGAGAGGAGAGACTGTGCTGTGAGGCCAGAGAGAGAGCCCCCGCCTTTGCGTCACCGTCCGGCATCACCCGTCGCCGTTGGTGAGTGGGTGCCTGGCCTTCTGGGTGAAAGTGTGTGTGTATGAGAGAGAGAGAGGCGATGGAAATTGGTTGAGAGTCGGGCAGAGAGAGAAACAGAGCAGAGGACACAAAGCAATTTTTTTTTCTCTTTTTTAAGTTCAGGGGTACATTAGCCCCTCTGTTGCGAAGATGGTTCCGCCACTGGTCATTGATGCTACTCTACTAAATAAATTCATATCAGTCTGCAAAAGTTCCAGAAAACTGAAAAAGAAACAAACAAACAATGTATGCCAAATGATCCTTCCGAAGTAGGTTGAGAAGATAAAATGGTTCCACTCCTTTCAGGTACCTTATGTTGTTTTAATGCCTATTTTCTTGTTTTCCTTTTTAAGCCTCTAGGCACCTGTTGCTATTTAAGTGGTGCCAGTTTGCTCACTGCTATTGATATTTGTTTGCTCTGGATGCAGAAAAAGGAAACAGCAAGGCCTCAAGGATAAAAATAAAGAAAGAATTGTAAGAATTCTTGACTATGGTTTTCTTTGTAAATTTATATTGGTGCTTAACTTTTAGGGCTCTGTTGGCAGGCTAGATGTGATGTCTCTACCGATAATAGACGAACAACAACCTAGGCAAGTACTTGAACTGGTTTAGTGCTTGACAAAACTATATAGGGTATCAGGTTTAGGATATGTCGAAGGACGCATATTCTATCCAACTTTATTTTTCCTCACACTTTGTTTGTACTGTCTATTACTCTTCTTGAGGTTGCTTGGGCGCATGTTTTGCAGGTTGATTACATATTGACACCGTAGGAAGGACAAGATGGACATTACACGTCTTTCCACTTGTGATTGAGATTTGCATGGACTCGTCTTTTTTTAGAAGCTAAAATAGTCTTAAGAAGATGCAGACTTAATTCTCTTCTTCACATTCCCATAACAACTTTTGTTGGTTATCTTAAACTTGCACCTGTTGAGTGCTGAGATGGCCTGATGCACAACCCTTCTGAAAAGGATAAACATGGTGACTTAAATTGCGTGGTCATGCATTACTATTGGGTGCTAGCTTAAAATTACTATGAGACAGTTGGGCGTTCTTTTGATTGGGCTCATTGAGGCTGAGCTCGTCTTATAATGCTGAAATATTGTTCATGTAAAAGGACTCGCGGTGAGGCTTAATTAAGAACCAACGCAGACACATTGATCTTAAGGTGATGTTATTAGGAATGCCCCAACCTGCTTGGTTGCAAACCTGTTTGACTATTCATAGTTGGGGCACAATGATTGGCAAAGAAAGAACACCATCCTATTTTCTTAGGGTTCCTGATCATATGCATTGGGCATCTTTCATTAGATTTGGTATTCCAAGTTGCAGGACAAACAATGTTAAGCACGTTAGGTATGGCGCTCCAGATAGATGACGATGTTGAGCTGGGAAATAAAAGAATGTTGAGGTCTCGCAAATTGTTAACATGAGCTGAGCTGATGATATAAAACTTGAGGGGGAGGGGGTCGCGGTGGGGTTGGGACGGGTTGGTACATCAATAATGAGATCAATTGCTTGGGAATTTTTAGTGCTTGCACAGTTAATATAGAAGCATTCTTTAGTCCAAGGAAAAATGAGTAGCAAGAGCAAATGATGATTTGATTTGAGGAGGTTTCATCACTTAGAATATGACTTTGGCGTTCCGTCCAAAGCGAATGCAATACTGCTTAGGGCAGAGCAACCATGGGCAAACTTCAAAGCCCGAATCACTGCCCTCTGGCCTCCAAAATGCATATTTAGAGACGATTGATTGTCACTATATAGGGATAAGAGGAAAATTCCTCCAACTAGGGTAGCAGCCAAAATTTTTCCCTTAGAGAATGCTTGTGTATTTGGCCAAGTGATGGCCTTGCCTATTTATACTAATACACCTTCTCAATGGATGGTGGGGATTCTTCTTATCCAACAATCTATATCTAGTATGTAAAATCTCTCTAAAAATATCTAGATATTTACATGGTTCTCTATATTTCTAGACTTTTCCTCTGACACTAAAAAATTATCTCTTATGTTACAAGAAAAACATAATGTAGAATTCTCTAGTGTTACAAGAAGCATAACGCAGAGAATTAATTGAACCAAGTTACATGGTTCTCTACCTTTCTAAACTTCTCCTCTAACACTCTAAAATTATCTCTTATGTTACAAGAAGCATAACCTAGAGAATTAATTGAACCAGGTTACTTCCTCCTGGGTTTTGTTAAAAATAATTGTTTTATCCTCTTACAATCCTATATAGTGACAATTAATTAACGCTAAAGATGATCAGTGACATTAAATAGATAGGTTCAACAATATTAAAACTTAATCGCACTTCTTTTAGTGTCTCGCAATAAATTAAATGTCAGAAACCACATTCACTGACCATTAATTGTCAAATATAAAGAATGTTGTGGCTTCTTGCGTCAAAATATTTCCTTCTCTTTTTTATGAGGCATGCACACTAGAGTGAATTAGTTGCATTATTGAAAAGATATTGTAGTGAAATACACTATTCTTATGAAATATGGCCCTTTTTTGCACCAAAAAAGGAAAATTTTCTGTTATGCACCTTTCAGCAACAAAAAAGAATTCATGCATACAATGATAGAAGCCGGGTGTCGCAATTTATACTCTTAACAACAAATTTATTGTTTCAAGAATCTACAGCGATAACATCTTCGAATATAAATAGCCCCCGAAAGGATTCCAGGCTATTTCTTGATCTAAGGCTGTTTATTTTTCTTGAAGTAGTATTTTCCCTTTGCAAAAGCAGACTGCCTAGTATGTCCACATTGTACAGCCAGTAGAGCCTGTGTGTCCATGTCTTGCAATCGCATTGTCCCCAGTTATTAATATGCTAGAAATAGAGGATTTCCTGCAGAAAAATTGTTGATCTCACCTAAAACCCGAGTTCCTCTATGACTCAACGCAAATTAATACGGAAAGAACCAATTGAATTCCCAAAGATCATTACTATACCTACCTCCAGTTTGGATTGAGCTGCAGATGCAAGTGTCAGTCTCAAATTGTAGGTCTTGGCCTGATTTACACTATCAAGATTTAATTTGATCTGTCATCCTGTTCCTTCCTCTATATATGCATTGTCATCTTTATTCCTGCAGTACTTGAAATCATAGGACCATAGAAAGTCTTTAGGATTGGGTGCATGAATTTACTTTACGGTAAACTATCAAAGTTCCTTGGATTAAATTCCATTCATCAGCTTAACTAGCGTACTCATTGTTTAGACATGTGATTCTTTAACATCCACGATTTAAACCAAATTCTCGTCCTTCCAGTTATCCTCCATCAAAGGAAAAGGATAAAAAAAAGACCTCAATATAAAGTAACCTACTCCAAACTTGCATGATTTAAGTGAGATGGGATCGGGTGCATTAGCCAATTTTTGGGGTGAACTTGTCATTTCTGAGACTCTACTACATCACTGAGGTTTCCATTCTCAGTGGTATCTCTAACAAAAGTATACTGGCACATTTCATTTTTGCAATTGAAAGTCAAACTTTTTACCGAGATTTAACAGACAATTAAGTTGAGAAAGACTCAATTGCCAAGATACCAGTAGTACATTAGCGGACGACTGAGAGTTTTTGGTAATAAAGTTCATGGCATCAAGAATCTTCTATTGCGACGTAGTACCGGTATGTTTTCCCACTAAGTGAAATGCACTTTCATTGATTCGTGATCAGGATTTCAAAACCGAAGAATGCATTATCGTGCTTTTGTTCTATCCTGTTATGTTCAACCTATCCACCAGTGTCTTGATGGTTAGACAACCAGGGTGCGTCACATTGCATGACGCAAGTGGACCTAGAAAATTTGTCGCACTTAGAAGACCTAAAATGTAACGTACTTGTGCCTATTAAAGCAATTGGATAATGTTTGACCAAAAAATGAATAGGTCTAGGTAAAACATTATAGGAAAGCACATAAAGCACTAATGAAAGGCTTGCTAGAGCCTAAAATCATAGCCGCTTATTTTTAGCAATGTGTTGTATATAAAGGAAAAAATTTGGCTGCTACCCCAGTTGGATGAATCTTCTTCTTACCCCCTATATAACGTCAATCAATCGTCTCTAAATATTTTCAGTGACTTTTATTTAGTAACGCTAAAAATGTGTTGCTAATAAATGTCGCTGATAGTATTAGAAGAAAAGTCACTAGAAATATTTAGCGAATGTTAATTGTCGTTATACATGGATTGAAGGAAGATTCCTACGACCCGAGTATGAGCCAAAATTTGTTCTTCTTCAAGTTCTAATACTGTGAAGCATTCTCCAAACTCTTGTGTTCTTTCGTTCAATAGCTCTAATTATCGTCCAGCTCGAGGAAAAGGGCAGTGAATTACTGATTCACGACCATATCGCATGTGTCATCAAAACTTGCACACCATACCTAACGTCATGGTATCTAAAAAAAGAAAAAAATCACGCAAGTTCAGTTAGTTCTCAAAATAGTGAGTAACTGATTTACGACCCTATCGCATGTGTCATCAAAACTAGGTCAGCATACCTAAACGTTAGTTTAAGGGGAAAAACCTCAGGGTATTTAAAAAGGAAAAAATCACACAATTTTCAGTTAGAAAGTAACCTTAAAATGGAGTCGATTTCATCTAACACAATGAAGTGCAGCCAACTACTTTCACCTGAAAAGAAAGCATAGGTGATCACGCAGCTGCACAGAAGATGCTAACAACTCGTAAATAAAAGTATGACTTGTTGTTCTTTGACAGTTTTCAAAATTTGTAGCCCTATAAACTCTTTTATAACTTAGAAAAGGATCTAGCCCTTACCATATCTTTCATGATTAGCCGAAGCTTCCTTCAAAATATCCCGACATTCTTCTCACTTTGGGCCAAGTAACGGGTAAACACTTCAGGTTCGCTGATGACCTATTACAAAAGACGGTTATCATACTAGATAGAATAAAATTGTCTAAAGGGTGATATGCAAGTAAATTTCACATTTTCTTGCCCTTGGACCAAGTTGATTGGCAGATAAAGACCTGCAAATACTTTTATAATAATTTCTCTGAATTTGGAAGTTATGCCACCAACACCAAGAGATAGAAGTTTGTTCAATCAAGTTTAGACAAATATTACTTAGGAAAGATCTCGAGGGAACTTTCTGCTTAGTAATCTGGAATAAGATTGTACATGTTTAGTTGCATCTAATTTCAAGAAGTTACAGACAATTTTTCTTACCCCAACCCGTTTTTAGGGGTGGGGTGTGTTGATAAAGCAGAAGAATTGCAACCAAACACCAAATCCTGTGTTTGCAAGGAATTGCAACCAAACACCAAATTTACAACACGACACCCGAAACTCCAAGGTTTGTCATCGGTTGCAATTAGGATTTTACAAACAGGAGTCAACTACTCCATTACTTTTTAAGGGTATTTTTGTCTATTAGGTTATTTTTAAAGTTTTTCATCAATAAAAATTTTCAAGCAATTTAGACGATTGAGATCAAAGGGTAAGATGGTAATTTCTCATTCTTCCTTTTTCTTTCACTTTCTCCTTCTTCTTCGCGTGCCCAAACCATCGCTGCCTCCACATCGATCCACCATGGTTGTGGTTCCTGCCGCCACCACTGCTCGGCAGTTCTTCCTCCACCGGTGCGCGGCTTCTCCTCCTCCTCAACGCCACCACCGCTAGCTCCCCCAAATCATCAAACAATAAACCGTGACACCCACCCACCCACACCCCTTAACACACACACACAGAACCCGGCCACACCCCATAGCACCCACACACGGGGTAGATCAAGTTCGATCTTCACAGCGTAAATCAGACCGAGACCTACAAATTGTGGCTGGCACTTGCATCTGCAGCTCAAGCCAAACTGGAGGTAGGTCCAGTAAAGATCTTTGGGAACACAATTTGTTCTTTCCATATTAATTTACGTTGAGTGTTAGACGAACACGGGTTTTGTAGGTCTAACTCAACAATTTTTCTGCAGGAAATTTCTAGCATATTAATAAGTGGGGACAATGCGATTGCAAGACATGGCATACATAGGCTCTACTGGCTCTACAATGTGGACATACTAGGCAGTCTCTTTTGCAAAGGGAAAATACCACTTCAAGAATGATCAACAGCCTTAGATCAGGAAATATCCTGGAATCCTTTCATGGGCTATTTATCTTTGAAGATCTTATCGCTGTAGATTCTTATAGCAACTGTAATTCATGGAGCCTGTGAATTATTTGTTGTTAAGAGTATAAATTGCGACACCCAGCTTCTATCATTGTATGAATGAATTCCCTTTTGTTGCTGAAAGGTGCACAAGTGACCAAGATTCATTTTTTGGTGCAAAAAAGGGTCATATTTCAACAGAAGAGTGAATTTCACTACAATATCTTTTCAATTATGCAACTAATTTACTCTCGAGTGCATTCTCATAAAGAGATAAGGAAATATTTTGACTGTCCCCAGGTTGTAGCAAGAGGCTACAACATTCTTTATATCGACAATTAATGGTCAATGAATATGGTTTCTGACATTTATTTAGAGACGCTAAAAGAAGTGCGATTAAGTTTTATCATTGAACTTATGTGTTTAATGTCATTGATCATATTTAGCATTAATTATCTGTCACTATACAAGATTGTAAGTTTATCCACAAAGAGAAAAAAAACCAATAATTTCCAACAAAATTCTGGAGTAACTTGGCTCCCAATACGAGATTGTAAGTTTATCCACAAAGAGAAAAAAAAAAGAATTATTGCCAACAAAATTCAGGAGTAACTTGGCTCCCTTTGGCATGTTTATATGTGACTTGTACATATCAAAGTTCACCAGAAAGTAGTAACGTCAAAGTAATGGTAATGATTAACCCGCAGAAACATGTTTCTTTCTTTCAACGGAAGGAACCAATATAACATTAAGGCCTTAAGCTCTTTTCATCTCGTCAGGTACGTTCTTTTTTGTTTCTATATATGGAAGGAACCAATTCAACATATAGGCAATAAGTTCTTCACGGTAGGTATCCACATTTCCTAAGGTAGAGATGATGACTTTCTCGATAACTTCACGCTTTTTCAAATGCGCATATGTTTACATGATTCTTTTCGATCTTCTATTCAGGAATTGGCTGACGTTGAGAGGAATCCTGATTAGGTTGTTGCGCGGAAAGAAAGTTGTAAGAGATTGGTTCGATGTCTGCTTCAGTACAATTGCACATTCAAGATGATCACGTACGTCAACAGATCACAAATTTTCTAGATTTTGTTTTGTTTGTGGTTGTGTACTATTATGTTGGGATTTTGGTTTTAATTACGGTCTTTTTTTGGTGAATGAAACAATTGTTGTTGCTATATATAGTTAACCACGACACCAACAAAGTAACCCGTGAAGTGGTATTGTCTGGGGAATTTTTATTTTTGGGTGGAGAGAAAATCTTCATTGCAGCAGTAAAAAATATGGCATATCATACCTATGCACAGGTGAAGTTAGCAACTAATTAATTTCCCATACATTTTGTTAATCATTTAGGTATGGTTTGTTATCAAAGCTTATAACTCTTGTATTGCTTGTGCCATATTTTTTTGGAATTAACTCTCAAAGCCTCTGAAAACAGTTTAATTGAACATATTTATGGGACACTTTAATAATGTACAGGTGGTAGTAGATAATGGAGTAACCGTGATCACGTTATCAAATCCAGGCGGAATTCTCACTGGAGTGCAGTATAATGGAATCGACAACATGCTTGAGCTTCATAACAAAGACTTAAACGGAGGGTATGAAAATATAATGGTTTTGATACATGTAACTGCTTCCTTACATACATATATAATGAATTCGCAAAATGCGAGATTTAGATCATTCAATGCCTTTGCTCATAGTTGACCAAGATTGACCAAACGTGGCAGGCATCACAATGTGATTGGTGAGCTGATTTTAGCTATTGACTTCGTTTTTGGGTACAATATGCAGGTTTTGGGACCTTAATTGGAGCCCGCCTGGAAGTCGAGGAACAAGGGGAAAATTCGACACGTCTCTCTCTCTCTCTCCCTCTACATCTTCAATGGTTGTTGAAAGTCACAACATTGGGTTAATAAACATAATTCAATGTTGTACAACCTATGTTTAAGTCCAGACTAACATAGGTCGAATTTTGTATACTATTACAAACTAACTGTGCAGGATCAAAGGGACCAGTTTTAAGGTTATAGTGGAGAAAGAGGAGCAGGTAGAGCTCTCATTTACGAGAAAGTGGGATCCGTCGGTTCAAGGCGAGCAGGCTCCTCTGTACATAGACAAGAGGTCCTGAACCCCCATAATTATATTCGTACTGTTAAGAAATAGGAGAGTATCTTAAGCATGTCTCAAATTAATAGTCACATAGGTACACTTATCCATCTAATCAAAAATCATGTCGATGATTTCAGGTTTGTCGTGCTTCGCGGTAGATCGGGATTCTACTCCTACGCCATTTTCGAACACTCAAAGGACATGCCTGCTTTTAACCTTAACGAAACCAGGATAGCCTTCATGCTCAGGAAAGACAAGTAAGAGAACTGCCTTCACTTACTCTTAAGTACTCCTATATGCAACATGCAAAATGTTCAACTTCGGTTTGGAGATAGCTAGGTGCATGATTTATATTCACCATTTCAGAAGTTCCATAAGTTTACCTCAAAGTATAAGTGCATCAAATCAAGCCTGGTCTCGATGAACGGAGTACTGATTTTAAAGCTTGGATATCACAAAGAGAAAACTGTCAGGTTTAGAGTAAGATGTGCATGACAATGCGATATGTTGGCTTGTTTAGGTTTCACTACATGGCTATAGCAGATGACAGGCAAAGGTACATGCCTCACCCAGACGACCGCTTGCCAGGAAGAGGCCAAGAACTGGACTACCCTGAGGCAGTCCTACTTGTCAATCCAATAGAGCCAGAATTCAAAGGAGAGGTACTTTCAAGTCTCTTAAAAAAGATATATACATAGTCGCCCATGGCCTACACATAACGTGGCAGATATAACAAATCCCAGATCTAGCACAAACAATGCAACTATGCAAGTATAATGCTAATGATACAGTTTAGCCATCCTCGAGATCTTTTCCTTTTCTCCGTGGACGCAAGACATCATATGGCCAAAGATGTTACATGCCAATGTCATTACAATAGGCTTAACCTTATCGGTATTGACCCGAATATATGTGTATAAGGTGATTGAAACACATGTCCAGCTGGGCCTTAAGTTATTTTGTTTGATGTTTTCAGGTGGATGACAAGTACCAATACTCGTGTGATAACAAAGATAACAAAGTACATGGTTGGATATGCTTCGACCCACCAGTCGGATTCTGGCAGATCGCACCTAGTAATGAGTTTCGAACCGGAGGTCCCCTCAAACAAGACCTAACCTCCCATGTGAATCCTACAACCCTTGCAGTACGTCGCTAAAACCCTGGTTTCCTTTTTCAGTGGTTCGTTTTTAGAACTTAGAAGTACTCATTATTCCATTCGGAGAAATGTGGTAAGGACTCGTATACATGAATGCGCCTATGACCCCTTTTTTTTGTCTAAAGGAACCTACAACTTAATACTTAAGCTTTGAAGTCAAGTTGGATTGCAACTTGTATGGCCTTCCATTGTAAACGGGCTCACCATGTTGTAAATGATCAGATATTTGTCACGTCTCACTATGCTGGAGAGGATCTTGTAGTGAAATTCGGAGCTGGGGAGATATGGAAGAAAGTTTTTGGCCCAGTTTTTATATACCTGAATTCTGTATCAGATGGAGCACAAGCACTATCACTTTGGGACGACGCCAAATACCAGGTTTTTGATTCTTAGGAAAACCAGAAAACCCTGAGAAAAGTCGAAATATTGAAATTAATACTGTATATTTTAGTGATGGTTTCAACCATAGAGACACTTTCAACACTTTTTGCTAAAAGCTTTTCACAGTACAATTCAGCTTAAAGTTGCACCTTTAGCGACCTTTGAAATTTGATGCCAACTGCAAGCTGGGAGTAGAGAGGCTAAGCTGGTTCAATTATGCTTGTGCATGGGCCTAATTAAGTTGACAAATGTGCTAAGTGACGGTCTTGGTTGATACTAACGTGCATAGTTTCTTCAGATGAACAAAGAAGTCAAAGACTGGCCCTATAGCTTTCCAGCCTCGGAGGATTTTCAAGGTTCTGATGAGAGGGGCTCGGTTAGGGGCAGATTGCTGGTTCAAGACAGGTTTTATACTAATAGTACTTCTTTTTTGTTCTTCACTGTTCTTGCCTAATTCATTACAGTGTTAGATGAGATTGTCAAGCTATATAGTATTTACAAAAAACGACCTATTTTTAGGTATATAAACATGAACAACCTACCATCAAAGGATGCCTACGTGGGGTTGGCGGCACCAGGAGATATTGGATCATGGCAAAGAGAGTGTAAGGTAATTCTTCTTTAGTCAAAGTATATGCTACATGAAATCCTCTATACATATTTATTCCGAAGCTTAAACCGTGGGTCCTCTCTCTCATGGAGATGTCTCAGTATTCGCATAGATCGTATAGCGAATGATCTTCTGCAAGAGATTCAATTTTGGATGGGGGTGTTGATCAAATACTTTGTCGCATGTTCAGGGATACCAATTTTGGGTCACTGCAGATGAAGGTGGCTATTTTGACATCAAGAATGTACGCTCCGGCAGCTATAATATCTTTGCGTTGGCTCCTGGTTTCATCGGAGAGTTTAGATACGACGTCAATGTTACTATAACTTCAGGTCTCCCATTAAGGCATAAGCTTTTGTTAAGTTAAGAGTTGTTCTTAAAGTTTCATTGTTAGAGAATGAGTTCAACGATATGCTTTAACGCTCCGCATCACATGCAAGCGCTAGATTGCACTTGAGAAGAAATCATGGTTCATTATCACCATGTTAAGTACCATGTTAGTTGGTCTACAAGCTTAAACTGTTAGAGAATGTGTTCAACGTTAATGTGAATCATGTTGTTACAGTTTTTCCTCTATAGATAATTTTTTTCTTAAAACTATTGGACTGACATTTGGTTTCTCGATCTTTATTTCCGCAACATCATAAACTTTGGATAAACGCCAACATTTCAAGGTTCCCGTATTGAGGTGGGTGATCTTGTGTATAATCCTCCGCGTGACGGTCCCACGCTGTGGGAAATCGGCGTTCCTGATCGTTCTACTGCAAAATTTTGCATTCCGGATCCTAACCCAAAGTATATCAACAAACTCTATGTTAATCATCCAGACAGGTTCAATCTCCTCACTGTGACTAGAGAAAAAGATTTCTTAACTTTGCTGATTATTGGACTATGTATTGTAGTTCAACCAATTTAGGATATTGATCAGAAAATTGTTTCTGTGGGCAGGTTTAGGCAATATGGGTTATGGGAAAGATATGCTGACTTATATCCTGGCGGTGATCTAGTTTATACTGTTGGTGTTAGCGATTACAGGAAAGATTGGTTTTTTGCCCAGGTTACCAGGTGCTTCTCCATTCATTTGTCCAGACCAATATGAAAACACAGTTATTTATAACCGTTCATGTTTTCAGCGCCTTTTGCCATAGCAATATTTCCCTTTTAGTGATTGGACTCCATGCTTCAGTCTGTTGTACATTGCTCTAGCAAATGTTCTGGCCACAAAAAACTAAAAAACAAATAAACAGACATCTCTACTTGTCAAAGATCGCCCTTGCATGATCAGAACTTAGAAACTTTCATGACAAACTTTGCAGGAAAGTTGGTGATAATGCCTACAAAGGAAGTACATGGCAAATCAAGTTCAAAATTGAGAATTTGGAACATAGTTCGGGAACCTACATATTGCGACTAGCACTTGCATCTGCTCATCATTCCGAGTTACAGGTAGGAATTGCATGATTTTACAATGCCATTTTTCTATTGGTAGACGTATATGGAGGGGGTGAGGGACATGGATCAGTAGAGTGTATTTGGATAAAGAATTTTAAATACCACGAAATTTAGAATTCATTCGTTTCAAAATCCGTGCACTTTAAAATCTCCACATCCAGATCTCTAGCTGCTTTTGCATGCCACGCACGCATAGACGTCTTCCAGGATTGGGTGCATGACTTTTTGCCGCAATTGCCGCAACATGATCTATAATTCATAGGTTTCGTGTGACTGCTTGTCTTTGTTTTGTTTAGCCTTTTGTAAATTGGTGAATGTCTTATGTGTGTCTTGACCTTTGTCCTTGTAATCACCTTTGGGTGAAAACTCCTTTGATTTTATGCTATTCTGCCTTTTATCAAAAGAAAAAAAAATCTCAAAATTTCTTAATATTTAACAACTTTTGCATCTGGGTACTGTAGAACAATAATTGGTTATGAAAAATAAATTATAAATGAATTGCTGCAACAAAAAACAAAAAATCTACGACTGGGATTAAAAAATAAGACTAGGAGAGTGATGAACGGTTGAAAATAGAAAAAGAAATGTGGTAAAAAAAAGAAGGCTTGAATTGTGGAAGGTGGTTTTCATGTGAATTTGACAAAAAAGTAGTTTATATATAGTTACTTGACTGGAAACATTATCATCTCAAATCCCTCTTTTAAACCCCTTCTAGATTTTCACAAATTCTCTTTTGTAGTTACCAAACAGTTAGGTATTTGCAAATTCTCAATTAAAGTGAAATTTCAAGTTGAAATACTTATCCAAACACATTCTTATGGAAACTCCACATGTTGATCTAGGCTAAAATTAGTTCTTGACGCAAGATGCGGGTTTTTTGTAGCTACTTGTTTGTTTATCTTTCGCATGTGTTGTTATTCCTGAGAAGGTAAAGTTTTGGATGCAATCGAAGAAGCTACAACCTCGTCATATAGCAGTGATCGGTATATGACTGGTAATACTTAAAATAGTGACGCTAAAAAGTACTATTAATTTTGTTGCTGAAGATTTTTGCGAAAATGTCACTATGTTTAGCAAACACCACTTGTCGCAATACACGGCATTGTAACTAACGTCTACATCCCATATTGCAATGAAATCTATATATTTCTCAATGTTATACCTAATAGATGATAAATTCTTTCGAGTAACTGAGACATGATCGCATATATGAACACTATTCTGCGTGTTTGATTGAGAATGACATAGTAATTTTATCGTAAAGGTTCGGATTAACGATCCCGAAGCCAATCCTCCTCTATTTTCAAGCGGAGAAATCGGGAGCGATAATGCAATTGCTAGGCATGCCATTCATGGGATCTACTGCTTGTACTCTGTGGAGATGCCGGCTGCTCAGTTTGTGCAAGGGGAAAATAGCATATTTTTGACACAAGCACGGAATACCGGTCCATTCCAAGGAGTTATGTATGACTATATTCGCTTGGAAGCTCCCTCTCCTTCATTTTCAGTGAAAAGACCATGAATAGTTTATGCCTATACTTGTTTGGTAGATCTTCTGATGCTTATTTGTTAGAGGATGGAAGTTCCATGTATCCTGATTGTTGGTCTATTTCCTTTTTATTTCATTCAACATGTTCTCATAAAAAAACGTTGGGTAAGAGGGAAAATGTGAAAGCATGAAAATGAAAAGCACGGAACGTTTCCGTTGTAAAGGTTTAGTGATATAAGATTATCAATAAAAGTGTTTTATCGTTGTTGTTTCCATCTATATTGACAATCTTATGTCGCTACAATACATTCAATGATTTTGCCACTACTATAGATGTGTTGTGCAGCAGAGAGTAGAGCATCCTAATTATTGGCATGAAAATGCAAAGGAACGGTAGCCTTTCTTTGATTGGTTGGAACGAACGGAAAAGAATGTACAATGCATTCTTTCCACCCATAGTTATTAAAAGCGGAGGCGCACCTAAGGTGCAAAAGGTCCCTAGAGTCTAGGCTCAAGGCGTAGGCGCGCGTCTTTTTGAAGTGAGGCACAAAATAAAAATAAATATATATATATTAGTGCACTAAACCAATAAAATCACATAAAATTTTTCAGAACGTGGTAATTTAACAAACTTTGAACACTAAAAAAGTTTCAGATCTAATGAGAAGTAGTTGAGGATCCTAACTAAATATGACAACGTCATCCTTATGATTAATGAAGGCTAAAGCAAGAACGTTTTTCCTCAAAGGGGAATCATAGGCTCCAAGTCTGGTAGAGATTCATCCTCAATTTCATCTTCTTTATCTACAAGTGAAGGAATATATTTACTTAAAGAATAGTAACAATTGGAGACAGGACGCTAGTACAATGAACAACAATTTGACAATTGATTGATTAGAGATTTGGGGTTTTAGATTTTTTTGTGGTTTAGATATTGATTTATTATGTTATGAAATAAAGAATAAAAAATAATGAACGGTTGAGATAATACCATGATGCAAAAATCAGAAATTAGGATTTTTGGGATTTTCTTTGTGCCTTCACCGCCGCCTTGCGCCTGGGCGCCTAGGCGGGTAAGGCTCGCGCCTTTTCAAAGGGGCTGCGCCTAGCCCTAGGCGAGGCGTAGAGAGTGCGCCTCCAATAACACTTGTTCCCAACCTATTATGGTCATACCCAAGGGCCCAATAGGGATCCCATTTTACGCGAACACGTCGACATTACCAACGGTCAATTTTCCAACGCATCAAACTGGTCAGCGCCCGCGCGCCCAAGACACGTGTTTTTTCTCGTTCCACGCGCTTCGTGCGCGACTTAGACATCTTATTTTCGCGTCGACGTCACTAACGCTAACGCGATCGTCACACCGAGACCATCCGAACACCTTTTCATCAAAAATATCGACCGACGGCTTTTTTGGAGAAACGGGGTCAAGGGGAAAATGGCCTTGGCCAACCCCAGGGGGGCGGCCTCGGCCTTCCCTAGGCCATAGAGGTTGGCCTCGACCTCCTAGAGGGCTTGGCCTTGGCCACTTTCCTCCGGTGGTTCACCCCTTTCTCGCATACCCATTTTTCGTACTTCTTTCCTCTTGTATGCTTCGTACGTAACCTTGACACCTTGATTGCTATATGGGTATGATTCTTGGCAACGCGCTCGTCATAATGCAACTTCCGGAATCGTCATTGCTTGTCAAAACACCTACCGACGGCGCGCCCGAAGTTTGCAAAAGGAGAAGTGGCTTTGGGCTCCGAAAATGGAAGATAGCCAAATGGCCTTGGCCAACCCCAGGGGGTCGGCCTCGGCCTTCCCTAGGCCATGGGGGTTGGCCTCGGCCTCCTGGAGGGCTTGGCCTTGGCCATTTTCCCCCGGTGGTTCACCCCTCCGCGCAAACCCCTTTTCACACTTTTTTCGCTTCGTACGCTTTGGACGTGACTTTGACATCTCGTTCGTCATGTAGGTACGCTTTGTGTTAGCACATTCGTCATGATGCAACTTTCGGATTTGTATTTGCCCATCAAAACACCTACCGTCAGCGCGCCCAAAGTTCACCAAGAGGGGGGAGTGGCCTTGGGCTCCTTCATGGGAGTTGGCCATTTGACCTTGGCCAACCCCAGGGGGTCGGCCTCGGCCTTCCCCATGCCTAGGGGGTCGGCCTCGGCCTCCAGGAGGGGTTGGCCTTGGCCTTCCCCCCATTTTTGGCCTAGGGCTTCTCCCATCGCGCACACTTGTTTTCTCGAGTCATTGCACCGCCGCGATGTTTACGGACGTTCGTACATCAACCTTCGTGACGTCTGTCGTCTGACGCTCATGACCGCGCACCGCTCTCGCGATGCCCGTCACCCAAAGTCACACGCTACCACTGAATAACCCGTCATTGACAACCGCATACCATCACTCCCCAACTTTGTCACTACTACATGTTGCATTCATTATCTTGTTATGACAGGTACACGTAGCTCACATCCTGTCTTCAGGACACCTGACGCACGCCCGTGCGCCATTCTCATGATACGTGCCCCGGCACCAAATATTGCTCCGTGACGTTCGTCCCCACGCTCTTGCGCCATTCTCATGATATGTGCCCCGGCACCAAATATTGCTCCGCGACATTCGTCGCCGCGCCCTTGCGCCATTCTCATGATACGTGCCCCGTCACCAAATATTGCTCCGCGACGTTCGTCGCCGCGCCCTTGCGCCATTCTCATGATACGTGCCCCGGCACCAAGTATTGCTTCGCGACGATCGTCGCCGCACCACTTTCACAACACGTGCCCCAGGCACCAGGTATTGTCTCGTGCTATAGGCACAACGCTCATGCGCCACAATCATGTTACATGCTACCGGGATGGGCTCACAACCTTATAGTCATCGCCGTCTCAATCACAAGGGGGCTTCGGCCTCGTACCGGGATGGGCTCACAACCTTATAGCCATCGCCGTCTCAATCACAAGGGGGCTTCGGCCTCGTACCGGGATGGGCTCACAACCTTATAGTCATCGCCGTCTCAATCACAAGGGGGGCTTCGGCCTCGTACCAGGATGGGCTCACAACCTCATAGACATCCCCGTCCCAACCACAAGGGGAGATAAAGCCCACATACCGGGATGGGCTCACAACCTCATAGCCATCGCCGTCACAGTCACAGGGGGCTCCGGCAAGAAGACCCCTTGCGACACCCTCGGAGCACTGAGCTGCGACCATGTCCGCTCATGTTACCATTAATCGTCGACACCACCAGGGCAATGACCCCCGGGTCACTCCGGGGCGGGATCAGGTCCTTGGAGGGCATCGCGCCTAGTCCGCCTGGCAGTTGGCTACAGGGGTAACCCTCACCACTGTCAGGTTCTCTGCGCGTCTCTTGACGCACCTCGTGGGATTCAGTAAGGGCTTGGATTGGTGGCTGGGGCAACGGGTTTACTCTGATCATGCCGTCATGGTATGGTCAGTCTTCTCAGACAGGTAGAGCGACGCTGTGCGAGGCAGGCAACGCGAATTTGGGAACTGGCAGTCCAACGGAGAACAGGTATTTTGGGACCCCCTGGTGACGTGTCACTCCCAGGGGACGACATGTGGCACTTTATGACATAAGCACATTGTTTTCTATAAATAGTGAACTTTACAACTCAAAAAAGGACTTCTTCTTCATTCTCACAAAAATCACTTTGTCACTCTAGAATTGGAGAGCTCTTGGATTCTAGAGAGAGAAACACAAAATTGGACATAACTTAAGATCGTAACGTTGGACCTGACTTGGACCTCGACTCGGACCCTGACATGGACTATCGACTGCCGGCCCTGTTCGTCTTAGCTTTGCCTTCGCAGCACTGCCATTCCTCACGGCCTGTCTGGGAAGCCTTGCTCTCAGCCCTTACTCCGTCCTTGCTGTCTCTCACTTTGCATACTTGGAAGCTGACACAGACTGCAGCCTTTGTGGCACCTCCACGTAAGTAAGAACCCACTTTCCTTGGCATCAACACTGTTTCCGCCTAATTCTGGGTGCAAAGTTAAACAGAGAAAAGAGCGAAGATTTTGACTTTGTTTCTACTTAATTTCCCATATTCCCATATTCAACACATTTAAACTATTAATTCTTTTTTTCCTATTCAAGTAAGCTAGAAAAGGAGGCTTTTCTTCCCTAGGAATCACTAACCCACTTCTCTTATAATTTACCTTTTTATAAAACAAAATTTAACTTAAAAGAACTGTAACAATAATTCTATTCGAGCATATGCCACGGATATTCGTTATATCGCCTTCCTGACCAATTTGCAAAACTGCGGAGCATGTCAAGCAAGTGAGAGCTAAAGGGGCCCTCCGACTCCAAATCATAATTCACAACATTAAAACCATTGAATCGAGAGAGCTTATGAAATAAAAGAAGGAACTTAACCAGAGAGAAAATCATTTTACTATATATCCAGCGGTCTTATATGATTGAGATCATTGATCCCAAATCATCCAATAATTAAAAAACTTTTGTCTACACAATTGTTGATGTTCACAACTTTATACGAAAACTTGTCCAACTACCACAAAGAACTAACAATTCCAATTTTGTTGTCCACTTCAAATTTTTGATGCCACGCTAATTTTTTGCAAGGACCCGCAGCTCGAATCAAAGGATGTCAAGCGATAATTTTAAGAAACAAAAAATTTAATCCAGCATCTAAGTACTTAAATAGAAGACCCTTTACATCCATTCTACATCCTCTTTCGAAGAGATAAAAAACAAAGGGATTAAACGCAAAAAGATCACATGGAGCAGTTACTTGGGTTCTTTTTTTTTTGGTAAAACAGTTACTTGGGTTCTTCAAGATGCTTCTTGGTATCCTCGGCAGCGTCAGCAGCTTCAACCTGCATCTTTGATGCCTGTAGATCAGCCTCTGATGCTTCCTTCTCACTTCTTGCTCTCATTTTCTTCACCTGCCATTCCAGTAACTTTTATACAAAATGTTGAAAGAGGGAGGCTTCTGCCAAAGTTGTACCACATTGTTTCGCTATCGGAGCTATGTACACACACAGTGTACATAAAAGGAAAATGTTATTTTCACTCGTTTCATATACTTTTTCACTATTTTCTGTGGCTAAAAATTTTAGCGACAGATAATGAGGTCGAAAAACACATAAAGCCACGGAAGTAGCCTCTCATTTACAAAAAAGAGAAGGGATTGGATTATAGTAACTGGATTTCATTAAAACTTGACTCTACCCACCTTGCCATATTAATGCAAGGTTTTACACAAACTTGCTGCCAGGTCCTAAATATTTTGAAAACGTGAGGACAGCAATAGCTGAAAATGCTTTGAATTTCCTATGACCTATTGTTCCTTCGGAAGTTTTTGAGCCCGCGGATGTTGGAAGAAGTGCGATATACGGTCTCGGGATGTCGTCCATTATTTTGGGCCGCTTTCACCGATTACATGTCCTTGTTTTACCACTGTGGCGAATTGTCGCTGGTATATACAGACTTTTATTATTGCCAAAAAAAGCCATTTTAATTTAAAAATTAGCTTCCAGGTAAGAAGTTTGAGAAGACCCATTACTTTGATAGTCGTTTGTTATTAAAGCACGATATGCATTGTTGGGCCTTCGTTTATTTAGAATATATGATAACTTAATTTGATATCTGAACTCTGGTTTGACAAGCTAGGTCTTAGATTCAATTCTTCCCGCTTGCATATTTAACCCCACTTTATTATAGTGCGATTTGTACTCAGTTTATCAGTGCACTTGGTGGTGGTGCACTTTTATTAGTCTCTTCACGTGCAATCGAAAGCTTGTACGTGAAGGGGGAGTATTAAAGCATCATGGGTTGGGCTCATTCTTTAAAAACTTAATTTTTAGAGCAGATGGTAACATTACAAAGATGTAGGGATGGTAGGTTTTAGTATGCGAATCTTGTTCCCAACCTATTCTGGTCGTACCCAAAGGCCCACTACGGTCCCACTTTGCACGACACGTCCGCACAAGCAACATACATTTTCAACGCTCACAACCGGTCAAAGCGTGCACGCTCAAGTCACGTGCACTTCTTACTTCTTCTACGCGACTTCGTCGCCAAGAAACTCATCATCGTGCGACGCCGCATCACGCTTCGACCGTCGCACTTCGCACGTTGTCCGTCGATGCGCCATGACACTTGCCCAAGGAAGTTGGCCTTGGCCTCCCCCTTGGGGTCGGCCTCGGCCTTGGCCTCCCCCTTGGGGTCGGCCTCGGCCTTGGCCTCCCCCTTGGGGTCGGCCTCGGCCTTGGCCTCCCCCTTGGGGTCGGCCTCGGCCTTCCCCTTGGGGTCGGCCTCGGCCTTCCCCGAAGGGTTGGCCTTTGGCCTCTATCCTTAGCACCTTCACTTCTCTTCAAGAGGCCTTACATCCTTCGCGACGCCCTTCGCCCATCATTCGTACATCAACCTCGCGACGTCCGTCGTGCATCACCTTACGGACGTTCGTACATCAACCTCGCGACGTCCGTCGTGCATCACCTTACGGACGTTCGTACATCAACTTCACGACGTCCGTCCTGCAACAACCTCCCGACGTTCGTTCGTACATCAACTTCACGACGTCCGTCGTCCATCAACTCCGCGACCCCCGTCGCCCGGACACAACTCCGCGACCCCCGTCGCCCGGACACAACTCCGCGACCCCCGTCGCCCGGACACAACTCCGCGACCCCCGTCGCCCGGACACAACTCCGCGACCCCGTCGCCCAGACACAACTCCACGACGCTCATCATCCGTCGCCCGGACGTCGTCTTCATGACCCCCGTCACCGACGTCCGGGCGTCACACTCCAACACTCCGCCGCGCCCGTGCGCCGCGCCGCTGATACAGCCGTGCCTCCAGGCTCTCTGTCACACTACCGTGCCCCCGGCACCATAAGCACTTTGTCGCGCCCATGCGCCACCATTGACACCAACGTGCCCCCGGCACTATACGCACTTTGTCGCGCCCATGCGCCACCATTGACACCAACGTGCCCCTGGCACCTTACGCACTCTGTCGCGCCCATGCGCCATCATTGACACAAACATGCCCCCGGCACCTTACGCACTCTGTCGCGCCCATGCGCCATCATTGACACAAACATGCCCCCGGCACCTTACGCACTCTGTCGCGCCCATGCGCCACCATTGACACAAACATGCCCCCGGCACCTTACGCACTCCGTCGCGCCCATGCGCCGCGCCATTGACATAGACATGCCCCCGGGCACCTTACTCACTTCATCGCGCCCATGCGCCACAATCATGTCATCATGCCTCCGGGCACCACACTCATTCATCACACCATGTGCACCTTGCCTTGGTCATAGAACATGCTTCAACCCACTCTCCGGAGTGTACATCATCTGCGGGGATAGGCGACTCCTCCGGAACACTATCTCCGCCAGGGAGCTCTTCAACTCCCCTTCCGCCAGGTAGACGGCTCCTCCGGGATGCTACCTCGGCCAGTCGGGTAGACGGCTCCTCCGGGATGCTACCTTGACATGCTCCGAGTGCTCCGGCATAAGGACTCACCCGCGGGGATAGGCGACTCCTCCGGGACACTATCTCTGCCAGGGAGCTCTTCAACTCCCCTTCCGCCAGGTAGACGGCTCCTCCGGGATGCTACCTCGGCCAGTCGGGTAGACGGCTCCTCCGGGATGCTACCTTGACATGCTCCGAGTGCTCCGGCATAAGGACTCACCCGCGGGGATAGGCGACTCCTCCGGGACACTATCTCTGCCAGGGAGCTCTTCAACTCCCCTTCCGCCAGGTAGACGGCTCCTCCGGGATGCTACCTCGGCCAGTCGGGTAGACGGCTCCTCCGGGATGCTACCTTGACTCGCTCCAAGTGCTCCGGCATAAGGACTCACCCGCAGGGATAGGCGACTCCTCCGGGACACTATCTCTGCCAGGGAGCTCTTCAACTCCCCTTCCGCCAGGTAGACGGCTCCTCCGGGATGCTACCTTGGCCGGCCGGGTAGACGGCTCCTCCGGGATGCTACCTTGGCCTGCGGAATAGACGACTCCTCCGGGACACTATCTCTGCCAGGGAGCTCTTCAACTCCCCTTCCGCCAGGTAGACGGCTCCTCCGGGATGCTACCTTGGTCTGCGGAATAGACGACTCCTCCGGGACACTATCTCCGTCAGGGTGCCTGCGTGACTGGCCTACGTGCTCCGGCACTGGGGGCTTGCGTCGGCACCCCTAGGGACTATGACCCCCGGGTCACTCCGAGACGGGAGCAGGTCTTCGGAGGGCATCGCGCCTAGTTCACCTGGCAGTTGGGCGTCGGGTCTTCCCCACCGCTGCCAGGCCTGTGGGACTCCGCAAGGGCTTGGATTGGAGGCTAGATCAAGGGGGTTCTCTGGCCACACCGATGCGGTGGGAGCCAGTCTTTCCAGACAGACAGAGCGACGCTGTGAGGAGCAGGCCGGTTGAATATGCGATCTGACAGTCCGTGGAGCACCGACATCTGTGGACCCCCCGGTGACGTGTCACTCCCGGGGAGCGCCACGTGTCGGTTAATGACATCATCATCTCAATCTCTATAAATAGAGGTCTTGAGAATTCATTTGAGGATAACAGGAAGGAACATTTGGACATTTTCACTTTCTCACTCTAGAATTCTAGAGAGAGAAACATACAGTACCCTGACTCTGGACCTAAGCATCGGACTGTGACTGTCATCGTGTATTCATCTCGCGCTATCGCCCTCGCAGCACTGCCACCCTCGAGCTCTGTCTGGGAAGCCCTTGGTCTCTGCCCTTGTTCCACCCTTGCTGTGTCTCACATCAACATACTTGGAAGCTGACACGGACTGCAGCCTTTGTGGCACCTCCACGTAAGTACGAACCCAATTCGGTGGCATCATCTTGGCGCCTCTGCTGGGGAGGTGAGCATCGCACTGCAGTCTGCCTATCTTCCACACTCAGCAACCATGCCTTAGCAACGAAGGGCTACCAGGACTAACAGTCACAACCTCAACCCAACCATCCAAGAGGCCGTCATTTTCCAGACTTAGAAAATTTTCAAGCTACATTGATCTTGCACAAGTCTATTGATATCACCCTTCTTGCCATCACCCACTCCCTTGGGGGCTTCACCCCTTCCCAATCCCTTCGGTCTCACATTGCAATGACTTGGTACGTGGTGCGCGGGGTGGCTCGAGCCGCGCTACTACGGTCGCATCATCATCCAGCATTCACTTTTCCAACACTTAGAAAAAATTTCATTTTTTTGCAACCGGTCACCGATGATCATCCTCGGTGGTCTCCCTCGGCATCCTTGTCTCAGCCCAACACTTAGAAAAAAATTCATTTTTTTCGCAACCGGTCATCAATGACCACCCTCAACGGCCTCCCCTTAGCATCTTTGCCCGAACTCAAAAAAAAAATTCAACACTTAGAAAATTTTTCAAGTTTTTCATCTCCCCACATGCTCACCACATTCATGCTCTCATCACTCTCCCTCTCACACCTTCACTCTTCTCCCTCACCATCCAACACCCCATCACCATTTTCCCCACTTCATAAACAACTTCTCTCTTATGAAAAATGCTTCATCTTCTCCCATCCCATTTCTCTCACTCTCATCTTGCAATTGTGAAAATCTTCTTGGGGGCTCCCTCTTTAGGGCTGCCCAAAAAAAAAAAAAAAAAAATTTATTATTTTATTATTATTTTATTCGAATTTGCATTTGAATTTCAAAAAAAATCTGACTGACCCTACCCGCGAACTCGAACCGACCCGCGAGCCCCGACCCGCGCCCATTCCCTCTCTGTGGTGTACCCGACCCAACCCGAATCCAGACCCGTTTTACCCGAGAAACCCTAATTTTTCCTAAACCCTAATTTTTTTTTCCCCATCTCTTTCTCTTCTTCTTCTTCGCGCCGCCCAGCCCCTTGCGGCGCCGCCAAGCACACTTCGGCCTCCACGGCCCATCGCCTCCGCCGACCCTCGGCCTCGCCCCCACCTCCCTCTCTCCTCCCTTCTCTCCCCCGCCTCTCCTCCCACCCTCGGCCTCGCGCCGCGGCACACCGCCGCCGCCGCCGCCCCTCTTCTTCCCCTTTCTTCTTCTTTCTTCTTCTCACCACACCGCCCCCCTTTCCCCTTCCTTCCTCCCTCCTCCCACGCCCCCCTCGGCCTCGGCCTTGTGGCGCCTCGGCCCTTCCTCATCCTCCATCTCCCTCACCCCCAAACTCCCTTCCCACCCTCGGCCTCGGCCGCCACCGCCCCCTTCCTCTCTCCCCTTCTCCCCTTTCCTACGCCGCCCACCCCTCGGCCTCGGCCTCGGCCCAGCCAACCTCCCCGCCCCTCTCCTTCCCCCCTCCCTCCTTCCCCTTTCCCCTTCCTCCCTTCCCCCTCGGCCTCGACCCCGCCCCCTCCATCCCTCCTTCCACCCTCGGCCTCGCGCCTTCACCCACCACCGCCGCCCCCTCGGCCTCGGCCTCCATCCATCTCCTTCCCCCTCCTCTTCTCTTCCCCCCGCCCCTAGCCCACCACAAGCTCGGCCTCGGCCTTGGCCAAGTGGCCTTGGTCGGCCTCGGCCTCGGCCTCGCGGCCTTGGTCGGCCGGCCTTCGCTCTCCATCCCCATACCCTCTCCCCATCCTTTCCCCATGGCCGAACCTCCCTCCCCATTCCACCTTCACCCACATTCAACCTTCACCTTTAACACATGACAATCTTCCATGCCTACTTCGGCCTCCACCACCAAGGCCACTCTTCGGCTTCATACCACACTGAGCATGCCAAAAAAAAAAAACCCATCATGACGACCAACGCGCGCCTCGCGTCTAATCTCTTCCCTTCGGTCACCACACCCAAGTCCACCCCGCCACCTTTGAACTTCTCACCTTCACATCATGGCCGACATCCAAGGCTGGCAACTAAAACAAAAAAATTTTTCGTCGACCGTCGTCCGGACGTCAACTCCGCGACCCCCGTCGCCCGTCGTCCGGACGTCAACTCCGCGACGCCCGTCGCCCGTCGTCCGGACGTCAACTCCGCGACGCCCGTCGTCCGGACGTCAACTCCGCGACCCCCGTCGCCCGTCGTCCGGACGTCAACTCCGCGACGCCCGTCGCCCGTCGTCCGGACGTCAACTCCGCGACCCCCGTCGCCCGTCGTCCGGACGTCAACTCCGCGACCCCTGTCGCCCGTCGTGGACTGCCCCTGCATCGCGACGCTCGATCGCGCACATCGCGCCCCTACACATTTCATACTTTTTTACACTTAGAAATTTTTTTGCAAATTTGATCACATCCCATGTGACGATGTCCCTCGACGTCAACACCCTTGGTAGGTGGTGCGCGAGATAGCTCGAACCACTTACTCCTATTCATTCTCTAATGCTCGTCGTCAGCGCCCGCGCGCCGTCTCCACGATGCTTGTCGCCCGGGCGCCGTTTACATGCTCGCGCCCCTGCGCCCTATCATCATGCCCTTGTGTCAACACCCAAGCATCCCAAGGCTTTCGTAGGTGGTGCACGAGGTGGCTCGAGCCACCTACTCTTCATCATCATGCATTGACGACCTCAACAGCACTCCGGCCAAACAACATAAAATATTGCTAAGTGTTTATGCGTGCGGTGCCCGCTCGGGTTGCCCCTCCGCGCACACCACACGCAGGGGGCTTATGTTCCCAACCTATTCTGGTCGTACCCAAAGGCCCACTACGGTCCCACTTTGCACGACACGTCCGCACAAGCAACATACATTTTCAACGCTCACAACCGGTCAAAGCGTGCACGCTCAAGTCACGTGCACTTCTTACTTCTTCTACGCGACTTCGTCGCCAAGAAACTCATCATCGTGCGACGCCGCATCACGCTTCGACCGTCGCACTTCGCACGTTGTCCGTCGATGCGCCATGACACTTGCCCAAGGAAGTTGGCCTTGGCCTCCCCCTTGGGGTCGGCCTCGGCCTTCCCCTTGGGGTCGGCCTCGGCCTTCCCCGAAGGGTTGGCCTTTGGCCTCTATCCTTAGCACCTTCACTTCTCTTCAAGAGGCCTTACATCCTTCGCGACGCCCTTCGCCCATCATTCGTACATCAACCTCGCGACGTCCGTCGTGCATCACCTTACGGACGTTCGTACATCAACCTCGCGACGTCCGTCGTGCATCACCTTACGGACGTTCGTACATCAACCTCGCGACGTCCGTCCTGCAACAACCTCCCGACATCCGTTCGTACATCAACTTCACGACGTCCGTCGTCCATCAACTCCGCGACCCCCGTCGCCCGGACACAACTCCGCGACCCCCGTCGCCCGGACACAACTCCGCGACCCCGTCGCCCAGACACAACTCCACGACGCTCATCATCCGTCGCCCGGACGTCGTCTTCATGACCCCCGTCACCGACGTCCGGGCGTCACACTCCAACACTCCGCCGCGCCCGTGCGCCGCGCCGCTGATACAGCCGTGCCTCCAGGCTCTCTGTCACACTACCGTGCCCCCGGCACCATAAGCACTTTGTCGCGCCCATGCGCCACCATTGACACCAACGTGCCCCCGGCACTATACGCACTTTGTCGCGCCCATGCGCCACCATTGACACCAACGTGCCCCTGGCACCTTACGCACTCTGTCGCGCCCATGCGCCATCATTGACACAAACATGCCCCCGGCACCTTACGCACTCTGTCGCGCCCATGCGCCATCATTGACACAAACATGCCCCCGGCACCTTACGCACTCTGTCGCGCCCATGCGCCACCATTGACACAAACATGCCCCCGGCACCTTACGCACTCCGTCGCGCCCATGCGCCGCGCCATTGACATAGACATGCCCCCGGGCACCTTACTCACTTCATCGCGCCCATGCGCCACAATCATGTCATCATGCCTCCGGGCACCACACTCATTCATCACACCATGTGCACCTTGCCTTGGTCATGGAACATGCTTCAACCCACTCTCCGGAGTGTACATTATCTGCGGGGATAGGCAACTCCTCCGGAACACTATCTCCGCCAGGGAGCTCTTCAACTCCCCTTCCGCCAGGTAGACGGCTCCTCCGGGATGCTACCTCGGCCAGTCGGGTAGACGGCTCCTCCGGGATGCTACCTTGACATGCTCCGAGTGCTCCGGCATAAGGACTCACCCGCGGGGATAGGCGACTCCTCCGGGACACTATCTCTGCCAGGGAGCTCTTCAACTCCCCTTCCGCCAGGTAGACGGCTCCTCCGGGATGCTACCTCGGCCAGTCGGGTAGACGGCTCCTCCGGGATGCTACCTTGACATGCTCCGAGTGCTCCGGCATAAGGACTCACCCGCGGGGATAGGCGACTCCTCCGGGACACTATCTCTGCCAGGGAGCTCTTCAACTCCCCTTCCGCCAGGTAGACGGCTCCTCCGGGATGCTACCTCGGCCAGTCGGGTAGACGGCTCCTCCGGGATGCTACCTTGACTCGCTCCAAGTGCTCCGGCATAAGGACTCACCCGCAGGGATAGGCGACTCCTCCGGGACACTATCTCTGCCAGGGAGCTCTTCAACTCCCCTTCCGCCAGGTAGACGGCTCCTCCGGGATGCTACCTTGGCCGGCCGGGTAGACGGCTCCTCCGGGATGCTACCTTGGCCTGCGGAATAGACGACTCCTCCGGGACACTATCTCTGCCAGGGAGCTCTTCAACTCCCCTTCCGCCAGGTAGACGGCTCCTCCGGGATGCTACCTTGGCCGGCCGGGTAGACGGCTCCTCCGGGATGCTACCTTGGTCTGCGGAATAGACGACTCCTCCGGGACACTATCTCCGTCAGGGTGCCTGCGTGACTGGCCTACGTGCTCCGGCACTGGGGGCTTGCGTCGGCACCCCTAGGGACTATGACCCCCGGGTCACTCCGAGACGGGAGCAGGTCTTCGGAGGGCATCGCGCCTAGTTCACCTGGCAGTTGGGCGTCGGGTCTTCCCCACCGCTGCCAGGCCTGTGGGACTCCGCAAGGGCTTGGATTGGAGGCTAGATCAAGGGGGTTCTCTGGCCACACCGATGCGGTGGGAGCCAGTCTTTCCAGACAGACAGAGCGACGCTGTGAGGAGCAGGCCGGTTGAATATGCGATCTGACAGTCCGTGGAGCACCGACATCTGTGGACCCCCCGGTGACGTGTCACTCCCGGGGAGCGCCACGTGTCGGTTAATGACATCATCATCTCAATCTCTATAAATAGAGGTCTTGAGAATTCATTTGAGGACATAATAACAGAGGAACATTTGGACATTTTCACTTTCTCACTCTAGAATTCTAGAGAGAGAAACATACAGTACCCTGACTCTGGACCTAAGCATCGGACTGTGACTGTCATCGTGTATTCATCTCGCGCTATCGCCCTCGCAGCACTGCCACCCTCGAGCTCTGTCTGGGAAGCCCTTGGTCTCTGCCCTTGTTCCACCCTTGCTGTGTCTCACATCAACATACTTGGAAGCTGACTCGGACTGCAGCCTTTGTGGCACCTCCACGTAAGTACGAACCCACTTTCCTTGGCATCAAATCTTTAGATACAAAGAAAAAAATTTGTAATGGCGGCGGTGACGAGACGAGAGTTTAATAAGAATTTGACTTCTGCAGAAATCTCCCAATGACTTCACCTCTCATTACACCACGTCATCTCTATTTATCCCACTTTTAAGTAACCCTTCACCACATCAGGTTATGTATATTCATTGCAAGAAAGACGTATATCCCGTCCTGTGAATTCGTAGCTTAAAGAGATGTAGCTAGGGACAATATTATAGTTTTTACAAAAGAAATTGAAAAGAAAAAGTAGTGTGCAAAATGCCTCTCCCTCGACGTGTATTTGACATAACAAAAGGAAAAGCATGACTATAACAAACAGATCTTAACCCTTCCCAAAAAAGTAATTGTGATGAACTGAATTGTCAGTTACTAGCTATAGCATCAAGATATCTACACATGCACCCACTTTTTGTAAACCCACATAGAGTTGATGCATGGAGGATGATTAACAAGTACCTGACCAACGAGAGAGGCTTTCAAATAACGAAAACCTTCGTGTAAAGAAGCTCCAAAAGACAGCAAATCCTTCTTTATGCGAGAAACTGCTGGCATCTCTTGTAAATTGGGGTGGTGGGGCTGACGACGGAACCTCTTCCATAGACTTGAAGCTTAGTAAGTTTTTGCACACACAGACACGCACTTGAGTCTAAGCAAAAGGGGTCGGTCTGCTTTCATGAGCAAATAAAAGCATGCGAACTCGAGGATTGCCACGTTAGTGAGGTTCTTGCTTTACGCGGCAAGCTCTGTACATCTCTTTTGGAACTTCTCATCTTTTCTTTCCTTTCTTTGTACCCGTTACAGTCTCAGCTGGCGAACCAAAAAACTCTAGTGTTATATTTTAATTTAATTAATTAATGGGTCAAGATCTATGATGTTACCATATGAATATACGCATGTCCATTATTTTGGATAAGTAGTCTCGATGTCTGTTAACTAAATAGAATCGTGAAATAAATTATGATTTTAACAAAATGACTATATTACCCTAGACTTAGAAAGTAATTGTTGAAATGCCCTTAGAAGCATCATTTACTTATCTCCTTTCTCTTCAAGAACCGTTGTTGCAATACTATCGCCATCGCTTCTTCGATCTCTTATGTTCTCGATCCCCTACCGTCGTCTCCTGCCACCGTCGTCACCTTCCCCTACCTTCTCGCCACGGTCGTTACTGTCGTGACCCTTCGCTCCCCTTTCTGTCTATCCGCTCCGGCCTTCCCCTTTCACCCTGTCATCACGTACAGTCGTCCATATAAAAACTTCAAGCTCTAGTAGAACAAGTGTCACCATACCCATCACAGTTGCCAAATTAGCACACCCACACACAGAGTCCACAGACACGCGCGCGCACACACACACAAAGATTGGTGCACCTACACACACCGATAGCCACTAACACATAAACCATGCGCATGCACAATACATGCAAATTCATTACTCAAATTCCACTTATTGGTGCAAACCAGCGTTGTGACTTTGTGGCTGGGGTTGGATCGATGTTGGGTACTAATTCAAGTGAGAGCGATGGTGAACTGCAACCAGATTGATCACGAGTGCTAATCCAATAATGGTGGTACTTTAGTTTAGATCTGGAGGTGATGGTGTTAGTTGGTTAGATATGTAGATCATTGGTGGGTTGGGCTTTGGTAGGGTGGTGGTAATAGGTGACTGACTGACTGGCATAAGCGGTGGCTAATAGAGGCCAACAGTACGTGGTGGTAGCGGATGCAACGACGAGGGTGGTACGTTCCGAACGGCAATGCTTTGTAACAATGGGGAGAGACCCTAATTTTTGAACGGAAAATTTTGGTTTGAAAATTATATACGGTAGTATATACAACAAATATACCGTATAAAGCTAGTATTGGTATTGTAATAACGTGCATTGATGATTTCAACAAAAAAAAATATTTTTTTTACGGGTCAACGACGTATGGATACGGCTGATACCTTTCCAAATGTTATTGGTAACAAACTGTTACCTTTTCAAACTTTGTATCCTTGACTCAATATCACCCTAACCTCATAGATGTTGGTGTAATTCTTTACTTTAAGATGGCATTAGAGTTAGGTCTTGTTCGTGCTTTATGGTTTTGAGATCGTTACCTCATTCATTTTTTAAGATCGATAGGTGAGCTTTACTCGGATCGAGACGTGGAATCACTAAAAATTTCATGTTATTTGTAATGGCGATGTTAATGTCTCATGTCAACTATACACAAGGATTGAGACGGTTCTTTTACCTGGTAAGCTTCTTCTCCTTAAGCGTATTTTTTAGTTGAAAAGAGGGCTTTAACACTACCAAAGACTGCTTCCATTTTTTATAGTTAAGTAAAATTGCTTTTGTCATTAAGTGATGATGATTATTACATGAAGTAAAGCGGTATAAATTATGCTTAGACTTAATGTAATGCGTTTTATTGATAATTAAGACATTGGCCAACACATGAACTCTTTCATACAGGGTTCATATAATTTGTTTTTCCATGCTAGTGACTCTAAGTGTTAAGTTTAGCTCAACATAATATTAGAGTTCTGATTTCTTAAGTTCTTAAGTTTGATTTTTCTAACTTGCATATTTGGTCCCCTTCTATTATAGTGCAATTTGTTTGCACTATATTGTGGTGAATTTTGATTTGTCTCTTCACGTCTCGGGAGGGAGGGAGGGAGGCTTGCATGTGAATATGGGAGTACATGTTTTTTTATATTAAACGAGAGAATTGCATAGAGAATAAAAAAAGGGTTTACAGAGATTGCCATTACATCGGCGCTAAAGTAATCATGACACAAGATGTCACGAGGCATACAAAAGCAGATACAAAGGGAAAGCAACAAAAGTTACAAGTGACACCAAAATAGAAGTTTTGCAAAAGTGAGGGAACACAAAATATGATGTAGAGAGAGAGAGATCTCATTGCAGCACTGTTTCATGCACCCAGTCTTGATATACGGGAATACGGGCATGACACGCAAAAGCTGCTAAAGATCTGGCCTCTTTTAGATGCAAATATGTAGTCCTGTCAATGTTGCAGTAGTGAAGATCATTTATAATATAACAGGTGTCATATAGAATTGGTGTCACTTGTGCTGGGATATCTTCAGTGTCCGTCATCTGAGATAAGAGAAGCTTAGAATTAGTAAGAAGTTTAATATGAAATAAATTCCTATTCTTCGCCCATTTTACCACAGTTAGAATTCCTTTAGCTAGGGCTGTAAGCATGAAATACATTATTAGACTGATTCTCTAAAAGCTTAAATTTTTAAAGCATATGTTACATTTCAATAGGAAATGAGTGTCTAATTGAAATCATTATACTTCTATTGTCAGATCTCGACTACTTTTTACTCCCTCCATCCTAACAAAATTGATCATATTTTCTTTTTGAGCTGTCCCAAAAAATTATTCATTATCCAAATTAAAAATGATTCTGTAAATATTTTTTTATGTTTACCCTTTTTATCCTTTTTTTATTCTATCTCTCTCTCTAAATTTAAGCCTCTACACTAACTCATTTTCTCTCTCATGACCCACTTTCTTAGACTTTTTTTTAGGGCAAATTACACTTATATCCTTGAGGTTAAGGTATAATTACAGTCAAGGACAACGAGTTTCAAAATGTAACATTCCGTGACCAAACATTTTTAAAATGTATCAGCCGTGTCTATCCGTTAGGGTTCTGTCCAAAAATTTTCCTTCTTGTATGATATCATCAATATGTATTTTTAAAATGACGATACTACCCCTTGTACTGTATATATTAAAAAATATTTGTTTATTATTATATATGATTTATTTATCAGTTTTAGTTTTAGGATATTCTTGAAACTGTAATTTGTAAATTAGGATATTTTTGAAACCCTAATTTGAAATTAGGATTTTATTGAAACCCTAATTTGCAAATTAGGGTTTTATGTTCTCTCTCCCATTGCCGGTGCATCTGAAGTCCCCACCGGCCGTCGCCTCCTTCCCCCGCCCCCGCCGTCGGCAGTCCCTCCTTCCCCCGCCCCTCGCCGCCGGCAGCCCCTGTCCACACCACCCCACCACGCCAGCAGCCTCTCCCCGCACCACCCACCATGTCGGCAGCCTCTCCCCGTAGCACCCCACCACGCCGGTAAGCCCATCCCCGCACCACGCTACCGGCAATCCTTCACAAACCCACACAGCCGGCAGCTCTCTCTCTGTAAAACCCTATTTCGGAAACCCACGATCCCGCCGATCTCGCCGATCCTGTCAATCCCTTCGCAAACCCACGATCTCACCGATCCCGGCAATCCCTTCGCAAACCCACAATACTGCCGATCTCGCCGCCACTACTGGCTGCTGCCTCGCCGTGGCTGGTTGGCCGCGGTGGGGAATGGGAGGCGCAACAACGGGAGGGGTGGAGGGAAGGTGGTAGCAGCAGTGGAGTGGTGTGCGGGGTGGTGGGGGAAGAGAGAGAGAGAGAGAGAGAATTAATTTAAGAGAGAGAGAATTAAGAAGGGATTGGGAAATTATAACCTTAGCAAATTAGGGTTAGAGTTTGGATTAATCTTTCTTTTTCTTTTTTTTAAAAGGTGAAGTAATGGCATTTAAAAAAAATAAGGTTAAAACTTAGGGGTAATAAAGTCTTTTTGTCAAAACCGTTAAGTATTTTTGTATTCCGTTTGTCAATGGACATAAGTGTTACATTTTGAAACTTTGTGTCCTCGCGTGTAATTACCCCCAAACCTCAAGGACATAGGTGTAATTAGCCCTATTTATATCTATTTCTCTCTCCAAATTTAACCCTCTACTAACCTATTTTTTCTCTTATGGCGCACTTTCTCTCCCCCTTCCCCCCTCTCGATCTCTCTCTTTAGAGGTAGAATAGAAGCTACATAATATATGACTTAAATCTTTAATATGCATGCCAAGTAAAAATTGAGCAACTTTTTTTGGGACGAGGGGAATAGTTTATTTTGACCAAAAAAAAAATCGGGATAGAGAGGCGCGATAGCTAAATTTAATTGAACAAAGACGGCATCAAAACAAAAAAAGGGTTATGCAGTAGTGCACCACAAACATGGAAATATGCATTTCATAGAAAATTAAAAACAAGTGGAGAAGTTAAAGTGTAAGTTTTGGTATGCAATAAGGATTCTGCATACCAAAACTTAGCCATTCAGAGGCGAAGGCTAAGAGGGATACATAATGAGTTAGTCACGAAGAGTTAAAGTGTAAGGCATTAAGAACATCTTAGCCGATTTTGCTAACATGGATAAAAGGTCAACTGGTACTTGCAAAGAAACTACAATGTACTTTGACATTCCAATTTTGGCCTTCTCTAATTTAAAATAAAGAATTACTATTAAAATTCTCTGTTGGACTTTATAGCGTCTAAAGCATTGATAATTTCTTACGACTTTTTATGGAGTCACAATTATGGAACATGGACCGAGTTTCATACATGATTGGATTTTGTCCTTTAACTTTTTGCGTCTTAGAATAGATCAAGCATCTAACTTAAAACTCTAAGTCAAAACTAATTAGTCACGATGGAAGAGACCACAAGGCTTATGTATTATATGTTGAATTGTTAACTCTGAATTTTTTTGATGTGGCCTTGTATCTATCATGCCCCCTCACGTGTGGTCCGACACTTTTATGAGTAAGTTAATCATGTGAATGGATTAAATTAGGTGGGAATAAATTTTTAAGTTTTAGTTATCTAATGAGCCTGTATTAACCGGCTACCACACCTTATAAAGTAAAACATCTGTTCTAAAATCTTAAATAGCCAGTGAATGAAATAAGAATGTTATCATACTTAATAATCCCTCTCAGGTGTTGGCACAGAAAGAGACAAATCGATGAGATATCTCGCGAATGCAAGCGGGGTCGTGTCTCAACGTAAACATTAAGTTAAACAAAAACCAAATTAATAAATAATGAGTATCATTTATCAAGTCAAGCTAGGGTGTAAGCGATGAGTAAAGTCAATTTTTATATGTATTTAAGTAATATATATCCTATAAGTTTATAAAAATCAAGTACACCGAACCTAGGAAAACCATGAGCTAGGTACTGAACTGTCTCAACAGGGCTATATAAACAAGCAATGCCCCCTTTAAACAACTTTATTCTGGCCAGTAATCTTAAGAGTTCTATTATAACCATTCTTCTTAACAGCATTTAAACAACTTTGTTACTCTTATAGCTCTAGGCTTCTATTATAACGATTCTTCTTAACAGGTGATCAATGGCCCTGAAGTCTTTGCCAGTTACCACGGCCAGAGTGAGAAGAATATCAGGAAAATTTTTCAGGAATCCATAAAAGATCATCGATCGAAGATATGGTAAGTGTTGTAAGTCGTTAAGGAGTTATAGGGCTAAAAAATTTAACATTAGACAAATCATGCTTAAAAATTTTGACATTAGACAAATCGTACTTTTTAAGGAGGAATATGGAACCCTCATATCATTTTCGCCTACGTAATGACCTATACTTCCTTTTTCAGGTAAAAATAGCAGGCTGCATTTCATCATGTTGGATGAACTTGACTCGATTGCCAATGTTACTTTCTGATCAGAAATTGTGTGGTTTTTCTTTTCTCAAAGATCCTGAGAACTGTGGGGGGGGGGGGAGGTTATGATGCAACAGGCGATAGGGTCGTCAATCAATTACTCACAATGGTGAGCACTTCATTATTTATATATCTTTCTTCCTGTTTTGGTGACGACTACCTCGTTATCTAACACATACAATCCTGTCAGATTGAAGGATTCAAGGAATATAACAACGTATTCCTTTTAGGAACAACGAACAGACTTGATCTGGTCGATCAAGCATTGTTGAGGTTATGATAACTCTCTCTCACAAACGTGTTCTTGGAGAAAGTTTTGCTGCAATTGTGCTAAACAAGTTTCATTTTTTTATATGTAGACCTGGGCACTTGGAGCTCCAGCTGAGAATTGATCTTCCAGATGAAAATGGGAGGTTGCAAATACTCCAATATTCACTCAGCAAAAATGCGGGAAAAAGGTTTTGTCAGTCACGACGTAAAAGTCGAAACAATCGGTCGGAATTTCTTAGAACGACATTCTTCTTTTGTACTCAGATTTTTCTGAGTTCCTCAAATATTGCAAATTTGCAGCTTCGAAGACCTTTGGGTGGAGTGGGGCACAGCTTGAAGCAGCTGTTAGAACAGCTTTCGTGAATGCAATGGAACGGGCTGCTGGTGAAGGCCTCTTGTTTATCAAGGAGGAGAATATCATAGTTCTCCAATCTGACTTTGAGAAAGTCATTGAACAGTTCGATAATGCAAGCCAAAAATCAGCAGTTGAGCGGTTAGAGGTACTCAAAACCCCCACTCCCACTTACTAAGATCCTAATGAGTTTTTGACAATAGTTGTCCGCTATAATATCAACCACCATTTACAGATTGAAATTACGTTTTGTTACGGGTACTCATGCAAATCAAGATAATTGTCCGTAGTATCAAATGGTAGCATTTTTGGAAGATTCTAGACTTTATCCGCATTTTTACATCCCAATCAACAATTATTTGCAGAAAAATTGCAGTCACTGGTCTTGATACCTTTTATGAAGTAGATAAGAAAATTGTGTTGCTGATGAAACAAAATCAGGGGATATGGAAGTTCATGAGTTGCCTTCCAGCAGACGTTCCTGGGAGGTATATTTTTGTCAATCCATTCTGTATCGCATGTGATACATTCGAATTGCTTGATGAGTCGTTTAACCTATCTATGTTTCCCTTGCAACAGTGGCAAGACAACCACGGCGGCATTAATTGCCCAAAAGGGGCAATGGCGATATGTTAATATGGTAGAATTCTCAGTTTGTGTACTAGACCCTGCTGCTTCAACTTTCAACTGAAATTTGCATTCTTGTGTGAAAATAGATCTCCCTTGACACTCTTGCCGGACTCTCAGAAAAATGAGCAGCTACAGAAGATTATGGAGGTTTGATCTTACAATGTTCAGTAGATTTTAGAAATATGTCAATTCAATAGCCTTTCCTTTTATTTTTATTGGTTTGCGCTTTTCTTATAGAGTTGCATTATATTTTAACTAAGTTGGGCTAATGATTACTAAAGATTTTCAAGGCTGCTCGCACATTCCAAAACAGTTTGATCATTCTGGATGACATTGAATGGTATGTAATATGAGATCAATAATCAATTATATCTGATGTTGTTGATCTTTTGATACTTATTCCCACACAGGCTGCTCGAGTATAACATAGTGGTACCGCATTGTTCAAGTAACATATTAAGTACCCTGTTGGAGCAACTTAAGAAAAATCTTCCAGAGGTTCCCATCTTGATCTGTTCTAATGCAAGAAGATTTTCCTTCTATTTCCTTTATCCTTTTTGGAATCAAGCTTACTTTATTACCTATTGTCGCTAGGCAACCAGATTGCTCGTGGTAAGAACTACAAGTCAAAAGGAGTTCCTGAAAATAATTGGAATTGTTAACATGTTTTCCCTACATATAGATCTTCAGTTTTTGGAATCAAAAGATGCTCAAAGAGTATGTAAATGCGAACTGACATCAAGTAACACAATTCGAGAAGTGTCCTTACAGTTTGCTACCGCATGATTTGCATTTTGTGGCTTTGTTTAAAACTAAACCATGTTTCCAGATCTTGGAACACTAACTTTACTTCAAGTCAAAGACATTTGCAGTGCTATGGAGTTACTAGATGATGTAAGTATATATATATATATATATATAAATATATATATATATATATATATATATATATATATATATATATATATATCATCGTTTAATAGGAAGATCTTCATGCCATATATGTTTTCAGGTCAAGGAGTTCCCTTATAATCACTTATGCAATATATGTTTTCAGATACCGATCAAGGAGTTGTATAACACCATTGACATGGCAGCTACTGGAATAGAAGAGGAATCCAGTGGCAGAAAACATATTGACTTGGCATCTTTCATGGACCTTGTGTAGTACATGGCTTTGCATGTTCAGAAATTTTTTTCTCTTGCCCTTCATTGTATAAGGCTTGATTTCTCATATCGGGTGGAGAAAGTCCAAAATGGTCTTTCTGTAAGCAAGTTATTCCATTGACTTTACCGTTGCATTTCATCGTGTTGGATGAACTTGACTCGATTGCCAAGGTTACTTTCTGATCAGAAATTGTGTGGTTTTTATTTTCTCAAAGATCCTGAGGACTGGGGAGGAGGTTATGATGCAACAGAAGATAGGGTCGTCAATCAATTACTCACAATGGTGAGCACTTCATTATTTATATATCTTTCTTCCTGTTTTGGTGACGACTACCTCGTTATCTAACACATACAATCCTGTCAGATTGAAGGATTCAAGGAATATAACAACGTATTCCTTTTAGGAACAACGAACAGACTTGATCTGGTCGATCAAGCATTGTTGAGGTTATGATAACTCTCTCTCACAAACGTGTTCTTGGAGAAAGTTTTGCTGCAATTGTGCTAAACAAGTTTCATTTTTTTATATGTAGACCTGGGCACTTGGAGCTCCAGCTGAGAATTGATCTTCCAGATGAAAATGGGAGGTTGCAAATACTCCAATATTCACTCAGCAAAAATGCGGGAAAAAGGTTTTGTCAGTCACGACGTAAAAGTCGAAACAATCGGTCGGAATTTCTTAGAACGACATTCTTCTTTTGTACTCAGATTTTTCTGAGTTCCTCAAATATTGCAAATTTGCAGCTTCGAAGACCTTTGGGTGGAGTGGGGCACAACTTGAAGCTGCTGTTAGAACAGCTTTCGTGAATGCAATGGAACGGGCTGCTGGTGAAGGCCTCTTGTTTATCAAGGAGGAGAATATCATAGTTCTCCAATCTGACTTTGAGAAAGTCATTGAACAGTTCGATAATGCAAGCCAAAAATCAGCAGTTGAGCGGTTAGAGGTACTCAAAACCCCCACTCCCACTTACTAAGATCCTAATGAGTTTTTGACAATAGTTGTCCGCTATAATATCAACCACCACTTACAGATTGAAATTACGTTTTGTTACGGGTCCTCATGCAAGTCAAGATAATTGTCCGTAGTATCAAATGGTAGCATTTTTGCACGATTCTAGACTTCATCCGCATTTTTACATCCCAATCAACAATTATTTGCAGAAAAAATGCAGTCACTGGTCTTGATACCTTTTCTGAAGTAGATAAGAAAATTGTGTTGCTGATGAAACAAAATAAGGGAATATCAAAGTTCATGAGTTGCCTTCCAGCAGGCGCTCCTGGGAGGTATATTTTTGTCAATCCATTCTGTATCGCATGTGATACATTCGAATTGCTTGATGAGTTGTTTAACCTATCTATGTTTCCCTTGCAACAGTGGCAAGACAACCACGGCGGAAATAATTGCCCAAAAGGGGCAATGGCAATATGTTAATATGGTAGAATTCTCAGTTTGTGTACTAGACTCGGCTGCTTCAACTTTTAACTGAAATTTGCGTTCTTGTGTGAAAATAGATCTCCCTTGACACTCTTGCCGGACTCTCAGAAAATGAGCAGCTACAGAAGATTGTGGAGGTTTGGTCTAACAATGTTCAGTAGATTTTAGAAATATGTCAATTCAATAGCCTTTCCTTTTATTTTTATTGTTTTGCGCTTTTCTTATAGAGTTGCATTATATTTTAACTAAGTTGGGCTAATGATTACTACAGATTTCAAGGCTGCTCGCACATTCCAAAACAGTTTGATCATTCTGGATGACATTGAATGGTATGTAATATGAGACCAATAATCAATTATATTCTATGTTGTTGATCTTTTGATATTTATTCCCACACAGGCTGCTAGAGTATAACATAGTGGTATCACATTGTTCAAGTGCATATTAAGTACCCTGCTGGAGCAACTTAAGAAGAATCTTCCAGAGGTTCCCATCTTGATCTGTTCTAATGCAAGAAGATTTTCCTTCTATTTCCTTTATCCTTTTTGGAATCAAGCTTACTTTATTACCTATTGTCGCTAGGCAACCAGATTGCTCGTGGTAAGAACTACAAGTCAAAAGGAGTTCCTGAAAATAATTGGAATTGCTAACATGTTTTCCCTACATATCGATCTTCCATTTTTGCAACCAAATGATGCTCGAAGAGTAAGCAAATACGAACTTACATCAAGTAACACAATTCAAAAAATGTCCTTACAATTCGCTACCAAATGATTTGAACTTTGTGGCTTTGTTTAAAATCTGAATCATGTTTTCAGATTTTGAAACACACAACTATGCTTCAAGATAAAAACCTTGACAGTGCTGCGGAGTTACTAGATGATGTAAGTATATACATATATATATATATATATATATATATATATATATATATATATATATATATCATCGTTTAATAGGAAGATCTACATGCCATATATGTCTTCGGATCAAGGAGTTCCATTATAATCATTTATGCAATATATGTTTTCAGATACCGATCAAGGAGTTGTATAACACCATTGACATGGCAACTACTGGAATAGAAGAGGAATCCAGTGGCAGAAAACAGATTGACTTGGCATCTTTCATGGTTCTTGTGTAGTAAATGGCTCTGCAGGTTCAGCAATTTTTTTCTCTTGCTCTTTATTGTATAAGGCTTGATTTCTCATATCGGGTGGAGAAAGTCCAAAATGGTCTTTCTGTAAGCAAGTTATTCCATTGACTTTACCGTTGCATTTCATCGTGTTAGATGAACTTGACTCGATTGCCAAGGTTACTTTCTGATCAGAAATTGTGTGGTTTTTATTTTCTCAAAGATCCTGAGGACTGCGGAGGAGGTTATGATACAACAGGCGATAGGGTCGTCAATCAATTACTCACAGTGGTGAGCACTTCATTATTTATATATCTTTCTTCCTGTTTTGGTGACGACTACCTCGTTATATAACACATACAATCCTGTCAGATTGAAGGATTCAAGGAATATAACAACGTATTCCTTTTAGGAACAACGAACAGACTTGATCTGGTCGATCAAGCATTGTTGAGGTTATGATAACTCTCTCTCACAAACGTGTTCTTGGAGAAAGTTTTGCTGCAATTGTGCTAAACAAGTTTCATTTTTTTATATGTAGACCTGGGCACTTGGAGCTCCAGCTGAGAATTGATCTTTCAGATGAAAATGAGAGGTTGCAAATACTCCAATATTCACTCAGCAAAAATGCGGGAAAAAGGTTTTGTTAGTCACGACGTAAAAGTCGAAACAATCGGTCGGAATTTCTTAGAACGACATTCTTCTTTTGTACTCAGATTTTTCTGAGTTCCTCAAATATTGCAAATTTGCAGCTTCAAAGACCTTTGGGTGGAGTGGGGCACAGCTTGAAGCAGCTGTTAGAACAGCTTTCGTGAATGCAATGGAACGGGCTGCTGGTGAAGGCCTCTTGTTTATCAAGGAGGAGAATATCATAGTTCTCCAATCTGACTTTGAGAAAGTCATTGAACAGTTCGATAATGCAAGCCAAAAATCAGCAGTTGAGCGGTTAGAGGTACTCAAAACCCCCACTCCCACTTACTAAGATCCTAATGAGTTTTTGACAATAGTTGTCCGCTATAATATCAACCACCACTTACAGATTGAAATTACGTTTTGTTACGGGTACTCATGCAAATCAAGTTAGTTGTCCGTAGTATCAAATGGTAGCATTTTTGCACGATTCTAGACTTCATCCGCATTTTTACATCCCAATCAACAATTATTTGCAGAAAAAATGCAGTCACTGGTCTTGATACCTTTTCTGAAGTAGATAAGAAAATTGTGTTGCTGATGAAACAAAATAAGGGGATGTGGAAGTTCATGAGTTGCCTTCCAGCAGGCGCTCCTGGGAGGTATATTTTTGTCAATCCATTCTGTATCGCATGTGATACATTCGAATTGCTTGATGAGTTGTTTAACCTATCTATGTTTCCCTTGCAACAGTGGCAAGACAACCACGGCGGAAATAATTGCCCAAAAGGGGCAATGGCAATATGTTAATATGGTAGAATTCTCAGTTTGTGTACTAGACTCGGCTGCTTCAACTTTTAACTGAAATTTGCGTTCTTGTGTGAAAATAGATCTCCCTTGACACTCTTGCCGGACTCTCAGAAAATGAGCAGCTACAGAAGATTGTGGAGGTTTGGTCTAACAATGTTCAGTAGATTTTAGAAATATGTCAATTCAATAGCCTTTCCTTTTATTTTTATTGTTTTGCGCTTTTCTTATAGAGTTGCATTATATTTTAACTAAGTTGGGCTAATGATTACTACAGATTTCAAGGCTGCTCGCACATTCCAAAACAGTTTGATCATTCTGGATGACATTGAATGGTATGTAATATGAGATCAATAATCAATTATATCTGATGTTGTTGATCTTTTGATACTTATTCCCACACAGGCTGCTCAAGTATAACATAGTGGTACCACATTGTTCAAGTGCATATTAAGTACCCCTCTGGAGCAACTTAATAAGAATCTTCCAGAGGTTCCCATCTTGATATGTTCTAATGCAAGAAGATTTGCCTTCTCTTTCTTTCATCCAATTTTGGAATCAAGCTTACTTTATTACCTATTGTTGCTAGAAAACCAGATTGCTCGTTGTAGGAATTAGAAGTCAAAAGGAGTTACTAAAAAAAAATTGGAATTGCTGACATGTTTTCCCTACATATAGATCTTCAGTTTTTGGAATCAAAAGATGCTCAAAGAGTATGTAAATGCGAACTGACATCAAGTAACACAATTCGAGAAGTGTCCTTACAGTTTGCTACCGCATGATTTGCATTTTGTGGCTTTGTTTAAAACTAAACCATGTTTCCAGATCTTGGAACACACAACTTTACTTCAAGTCAAAGACATTTGCAGTGCTATGGAGTTACTAGATGATGTAAGTATATATATATATATATATATCATCGTTTAATAGGAAGATCTTCATGCCATATATGTTTTCAGGTCAAGGAGTTCCCTTATAATCACTTATGCAATATATGTTTTCAGATACCGATCAAAGACTTGTATAACATCATTGACATGGCAGCTACGGGAAACGAAGAGGAATCCAGTGGAAGAAAGGAGATTGACTTGGAATCTTTCATGGACCTTGTGTAGTACATGGCTCTGCAGGTTCAGCAATTTTTTTCTCTTGCTCTTTATTGTATAAGGCTTGATTTCTCATATCGGGTGGAGAAAGTCCAAAATGGTCTTTCTGTAAGCAAGTTATTCCATTGACTTTACCGTTGCATTTCATCGTGTTGGATGAACTTGACTCGATTGCAATGGTTACTTTCTGATCAGAAATTGTGTGGTTTTTGTTTTCTCAAAGATCATGAGGACTGCGGAGCAGGTTATGATGCAACAGGTGATAGGGTCGTCAATCAATTACTCACAATGGTGAGCACTTCATTATTTATATATCTTTCTTCCTGTTTTGGTGACGACTACCTCGTTAACTAACACATACAATACTGTCAGATTGAAGGATTCAAGGAATATACCAACGTATTCCTTTTAGGACCAACGAACAGACTTGATCTTGTCGATCAAGCATTGTTGAGGTATGATAACTCTCTCTCACAAACGTGTTCTTCGAGCAAGTTTTGCTGCAATTGTGCTAAACAAGTTTCATTTTTTTATATGTAGACCTGGGCACTTGGAGCTCCAGCTGAGAATTGATCTTCCAGATGAAAATGGGAGGTTGCAAATACTTCAATATTCACTCAGCAAAAATGCAAGAAAAATGTTTTGTCAGTCACGACGTAAAAGTCGAAACAATTGGTCGGAATTTCTTATAACGACATTCTTCTTTTGTACTCAGATTTTTCTGAGTTCCTCAAATATTGCAAATTTGCAGCTTCGAAGACCTTTGGGTGGAGTGGGGCACAGCTTGAAGCAGCTGTTAGAACAGCTTTCGTGAATGCAATGGAACGGGCTGCTGGTGAAGGCCTCTTGTTTATCAAGGAGGAGAATATCATAGTTCTCCAATCTGACTTTGAGAAAGTCATTGAACAGTTCGATAATGCAAGCCAAAAATCAGCAGTTGAGCGGTTAGAGGTACTCAAAACCCCCACTCCCACTTACTAAGATCCTAATGAGTTTTTGACAATAGTTATCCGCTATAATATCAACCACCACTTACAGATTGAAATTACGTTTTGTTACGGGTCCTCATGCAAGTCAAGATAATTGTCCGTAGTATCAAATGGTAGCATTTTTGCACGATTCTAGACTTTATCCGCATTTTTACATCCCAATCAACAATTATTTGCAGAAAAAATGCAGTCACTGGTCTTGATACCTTTTCAGAAGTAGATAAGAAAATTGTGTTGCTGATGAAACAAAATAAGGGGATGTGGAAGTTCATGAGTTGCCTTCCAGCAGGCGCTCCTGGGAGGTATATTTTTGTCAATCCATTCTGTATCGCATGTGATACATTCGAATTGCTTGATGAGTTGTTTAACCTATCTATGTTTCCCTTGCAACAGTGGCAAGACAACCACGGCGGAAATAATTGCCCAAAAGGGGCAATGGCAATATGTTAATATGGTAGAATTCTCAGTTTGTGTACTAGACTCGGCTGCTTCAACTTTTAACTGAAATTTGCGTTCTTGTGTGAAAATAGATCTCCCTTGACACTCTTGCCGGACTCTCAGAAAATGAGCAGCTACAGAAGATTGTGGAGGTTTGGTCTAACAATGTTCAGTAGATTTTAGAAATATGTCAATTCAATAGCCTTTCCTTTTATTTTTATTGTTTTGCGCTTTTCTTATAGAGTTGCATTATATTTTAACTAAGTTGGGCTAATGATTACTACAGATTTTCAAGGCTGCTCGCACAATCCAAAACAGTTTGATCATTTTGTATGACATTGAATGGTATGTAATATGAGATCAATAATCAATTATATCTGATGTTGTTGATCTTTTGATACTTATTCCCACACAGGCTGCTCGAGTATAACATAGTGGTACCACATTGTTCAAGTGCATATTAAGTACCCTGCTGGAGCAACTTAAGAAGAATCTTCCAGAGGTTCCCATCTTGATCTGTTCTAATGCAAGAAGATTTTCCTTCTCTTTCTTTCATCCAATTTTGGAATCAAGCTTACTTTATTACCTATTGTTGCTAGGCAACCAGATTGCTCGTGGTAGGAATTAGAAGTCAAAAGGAGTTACTAAAAAAAAATTGGAATTGCTGACATGTTTTCCCTACATATAGATCTTCAGTTTTTGGAATCAAAAGATGCTCAAAGAGTATGTAAATGCGAACTGACATCAAGTAACACAATTCGAGAAGTGTCCTTACAGTTTGCTACCGCATGATTTGCATTTTGTGGCTTTGTTTAAAACTAAACCATGTTTCCAGATCTTGGAACACAACTTTACTTCAAGTCAAAGACATTTGCAGTGCTATGGAGTTACTAGATGATGTAAGTATATATATATATATATATATATATATATATATATATATATATATATATATCATCGTTTAATAGGAAGATCTTCATGCCATATATGTTTTCAGGTCAAGGAGTTCCCTTATAATCACTTATGCAATATATGTTTTCAGATACCGATCAAAGACTTGTATAACATCATTGACATGGCAGCTACGGGAAACGAAGAGGAATCCAGTGGAAGAAAGGAGATTGACTTGGAATCTTTCATGGACCTTGTGTAGTACATGGCTCTGTACGTTCAGCAATTTTTTTCTCTTGCTCTTTTTTTTGTATAAGGCTTGATTTCTCATATCGTGTGGAGAAAGTCCAAAATGGTCTTTCTGTAAGCAAGTTATTCTATTGACTTTACCATAGTGAAATTGTTAAGGGCTAATTACACATATATCCCTGAGGTTATGGTATAATTACAGGTAAGGACAATAGTTTGGACAAATTACACGTGTCCATTGACCAGACGGAATCTTAAAAAACCTAACGGCTTTAATAAAATGACCTTATTGCCCTTGAGTTAGAATGTTATTTTCTTTCCAATGCCATTTTTTACTTCAAACTGAATAATTTTTGCCCTTGACAAATTACACGATGGTCACCGATTGTATAGATTGTGATGCTCACTGACCATGGAACCTGGCTGACGATGGTGGCCGAAAAGCTGGCAAGGTGATGGCTAGTAATCTTGTGATGTGGTAGGGGAAGAGAACTCCGGCAGTTAAAGCCGTAGTGGGGTGAGGAAGGGGTTGTCGGCAGTGGTTTGTGACCTGAAGATCTGCTCCCTTACTCTGCCTGACCCAATTTTTTCTCTCCCTCTTCTCTCTTTCTCTCTCTCGCTTTAGGGTTTGGGATGGTGGGTGGAATTGATATGGTAAGGAGGTGAAATGGGGTTTAGAGAGAGAAAGGGCTGCCGGCAGTGGCTCAACGACGTGGGTTTGCCAAGGGCGTATCAAAGTGGTGGGGTGGGTTTGCCAAGGGGCTTGCCGGCATGGTGGGGTAGGGCGAGTTTGTCGGATGGAAGGGCGAGAGGGGCTGCCGGCGGCGTGGGGCGAGGGAGGAGGCTTGGGCTGCCGGCGGTGTGGGGCGAGGGAGGAGGATTGGGCTGCCGGCGGCATGAGGTGAGGGAGTGGGTGACGAGATCAGATCTGGAGAAGAGAAAACCCTAATTTGAAAATTAGGGTTTTGAAACCCTAATTTTAAGGTTTCAAACCCCTATTTTTTAAATCAGGGTTTCAAATCCTCCTAATTTTGGATTTCAAAAGTTAAAGTGCTAATTACACCTATGTCCCCGAGGTTTTGAGGTAATTCCACGCGAGGACACTAAGTTTCAAAATGTAACATACGTGACCAAAAACGTTAAAAAAGTATCACTTCTATCCAACCGTCAGGATTCCGTCCAAAAAGTGTAATTTTCGTCAATACGTATTTTGAAAATGGCAATACTACCCCTGTACAGTATATCGTGAATAATTTTTTATAATTTTCAAATTAGGATATCAAACCTTAATCTGATATCCTAATTTTCTCTCTCCACAATTTAAACCTTAGATCTGAAGTCACCGCCGGCAGCCCCCCTTCGCCGCCCCACACCGCCAGCAACCCCTTTCCCCTGCCCCACGCCGCCAGCAGCCCCTTTCCCCCGCCCCACCATCCGGCAGAACCACCCCACCACGCCGGCAAGCCCTTTGGCAAACCTAAGCTGCCGAGACGCCTCCGGCAAGCGCCTTGGCAAACCCATGCCGCCGGTAGTCCCCCTCGCCCTACCATCCGAGAAAATAGAGAGATTCACACAACCACAAACACCACATATTGTCATCACATCCCTGCGCCACCCTCCCCCGCCCCGTAACTGCCCCCCACCATACATACACACCATTGCGAACCACCATCCCAACTTCCGTGAGCCAACTACTCGGCAGCACCGCCGTTACCCACCACCCCGCATCATTGCCATAACCCACTTCTTTCTTCCCCAACCAAAACCCACCATCAATTTAACAACCCAAGAAAGGCATCCTACCGTGATTCCGAGTTGCGGCATGAGAGAGAGAGAGAGAGAGAGAGAGAGAGAGAGATGGGCGATTCGCGGTGTCTTGCGGCAGAAAAGGGTCTTGCGGCATGGTGGGGAAGGAGGGACAGTGGCGACGTGGGGGGAAGAGCGGGGGCAGGGCCGGCGGGGTGAGGTGGAGTGGGAGTGCGGGGAAGCCGTGGCGTGGGATTGAATCTGAGAGATTGAGTTTGAAGATTGAATTTGAGAGAGAAAGGAGAGAGAACAAAAAAAAGATAAAAAAGAAAAATGGGAGGGGCAGAGTGGGTAAAGTCAGGGGCAATCAAGTCTTTTTGTCAAAACCGTTAAGTATTTTTGTATTCCGTTTGTCAACGGACATAAGTGTTACATTTTAAACTTTGTGTCCTCGCGTGTAATTACCCCCAAACCTCAGGGATATAGGTATAATTAGCCCAAAGTTAAATTTGCAAATTAGTTGCAAACCCTAATTTTAAAAAATTAAGGTTTAATTTGAAAATTATAAAAATTATTTAGGATATACTGTACAAGGGCAGTATTGCCATTTTTAAAATATGTAATAATGAAAATTATACTTTTTGGACGAAACCCTGACGGATGGATACAAATGTTACTTTTTTAACGTTTGTGGTCACGGTATGTTACATTTTGAAACTTAATATCCTTGACTGTAATTATACCCTAACCTCATGGAGATATGTATAATTAGTCCAATTCTTAAATGTGGTTGCACTGGTCTGAATCAAGACAGTGATGGATGTAAAATTTTGCGGATTTGGCCAATCTAGTAATTGCATCGGTTTAATCTTTTTAGATTAGGGTTAGTTGCTTTCAGAAGTTGTGCCACATTTTTCATTCCAAGGCACATTAAGACCTTGTGGAAGTAATGTTCTTAATCTTTGGTATGCTTACCATCAATTCTGGGCTTGGCAATGCATTATATCTTTTGTAGTCCGTTCTACTCTCAACTTTCAATTTTATTGGAGTTATTGGAAGAGTTAAACAAACGATTCCATACTATTTGTTATTTGGAAAGTTTTCGGCTGTCTGCAATACCACCGTTTTCAAAAGCTCCTGAAGAAACCCAAAGGGGTTGGTTGAGTTGGCAAGGGGCCTCAAGGAGTGACCTCGAGGTCCCGTGTTCGATTCTTCCCTTCCCCTAGGGTTACCCATATATGCAGTTCTATTAATTCCCAATTTGGGAAGTTGAGAAAAAACTTCCCCGGTTACCCATATATGCAGTTCTATTAATTCCCAATTTGGGAAGTTGAAAAAAAAAAAAGCTCCTGGGGGTTTTTGTACGTCTAAAGATACAACTGAATCATTTTATGAACTTTTATAAAATGCACAGCCCAGTATATCACATACCAAGAAAAAATCAAGACACTGCCCATTTGCCTTCAGCTAAAGGAAGCTGCTCAAAAGATGTATGCACCTGGCCTCAGACGACCCTGCAGCTTGACTGCTTTAAAATCATGCAGTTGAATTCATGTAGCTCTATCATGCAGCTGAAATCCTTTCCACTCCTTGCAGTTGCTAATGTTGTTTATTCATATTTTTTTTCTTGCCCTTATTTTTATCCTCTAGTGATTCATGCACTTAAATTCATGTAGCTCTATGATCGTCATTGATGCTACTCTGCTAAATAAATTCATATCAGTCTGCAAAAGTTCCAAAAAACTAAAAGAAGGAGAAAAAAAATGCGTGCCAAGTGATCCTTTTGAAGTATGTTGAGAAGCTAAAATGTTTCCACTCCTTTCAGTTACCTTGTCTTGTTTTAATGTCAGTTTGCTATTTAAGTGGTGCCAGCTTGCTGACTGCTATTGGTATTTGTTTGCTCTGGACGCAGAAAAAGGAACCAGCAAGGCATCAAGGATAAAACACAGGAATTCAGCAGTATGACTTGGAAATAGGGCCTTCATATCATTATCCAAACATCTTCTCTGGCTGTCTCTGATCAGCACCGTAAGAAGGATCCTAAGAAGCTACAGACTTAATTCTCATCTTCGCATTCCCATGACATCCTTTTTGTTGGTTATCTTAAACTTGCACCTGTTGAATGCTGAGATGGCCTGACGCACATCTCTTCCGAAAAGGATAAACATGGTAACTTAAATTGCGTAGTCATGCATTACTATTGGGTGCTAGCTTCAAATTATTACTGAACCAAAAAAAAAATTCAAATTACTATGCGACAGTTGGGCCTTCTTTTGATTGGGCTGAAAGAGGTTGAACTCCTCTTATAATGCTGAACTATTGTTCATTTAAAAGGACTCGGTGAGTCTTAGTTGAGAACCAACGCAAACACCTAGTATCTTAAGGTGATGTTATTAGAAATACCCCGACCTGCTTGATTGCAAGCCTGTTTTACTATTCATAGTTGGGGCACAATGAGTGGCAAAGCAAGAACACCATCCTATTTTCTTATAAGGGTTCCTGGTCATAAGCACCGAGCATCTTTTGTCAGATTTGGTATTCCAAGTTGCAGGACAATCAATGTTAAGCACGTCAGGTATGGTGGTCCAGATAGATGACGATGTTGAGCTGGGAAATAAAAGAATGTTGAGGTCTCGCAAATTGTTAACATGAGTTGATGATACTAAACTTGAGGGGAAGGGTGCGGTAAAAGGGAGGGGGTGGCGTTGGGGTTGGGACGGGTTGGTACATCAATAATGAGATCAACTGCTTGGGAATTTTCAGTGCTTTCACACTTGATGTAGAAGCATGCTTTTGTCCAAGGTAAAATGAGTAGCAAGCGCAAATGATGATTTGATTTCAAGGGGTTTCGTACTTAAGGATATGACTTTGGCATTCCGCCCAAAGCGAATGCAATACTCTTTGGCTGCGTTTGGCGCGCCGGATAAGTCAGTCGGATAAGGGAGGATAAGGCCGGATAAGCCAGGATAACATATCCTGGCGGATAAGGCCGGATAAGATAATTATCCTGTCCAGTGTTTGGATCCAACCAGGATTACATGCCAGATAATCAGTTATATCCTGCTGATTGCGTTTGGCAGCACACCGGATATAGGTCAGATAAGATAAAAATTAAAAAAAAAACCGAAGTCTCCTTTACACCATTTTGTCTTCATAAAAAATTTGTTATTAGTACTATTAGCAGTAGTTACGTGCACAACCATCGCTAAAACAAAAGGTTTTCAAGCGCAATTCCTATGCAGCAAAACCTCTTGAATCTGCAAATGAATCTCCTCAAGAACAAGGTAAATTGCAATCGCTTCATCTCTTTCATCAGCCATGTTACGCAATCGAACACCACTAATGCATAAAAAAAAAAGCACAGTCAATGAGGACACAAAAAAAGGCACAGTCAATGGCATGTTTTCTCTACTTTCTCTAATTCAGGTGCATTTGGCAACCCAAAAGTCAACAGAGTTACAAGCAAAACAGCAATGGGCAAAAGGAGACACAGTACTGTGTGTTTTTCACACACCTGCACACACACTTATAACAAGCAAAACATTTTCACACACCTGCACACACACTTATAACAAGCAAAACATCTGGCAACCCAAAACTCAACAGAATTCAGGTACATTCACACAGCTAGCAGAACTCATGCTCCAGCTCAACCAGAGAGATGATTATGTTGAGTTTATAGTCATGTATTACAGGATGCCTTCAGCCTTTGAACTTGATGCCGGCTGCATTAATCAGAAGACTGTTGTTACACCTTTACTGAAGAAAATTGATTCTGGAAGTTTTGTTCACAAACAACTAATTCAACTTATACATGGCAGGTTCAATAAAAAACTAGTGATGGTGTAGCTGTTAATGGCAGTCCCCAAGCAAGTAATTACAAGCACAAATGAGAACTCCCCTCCTCGTACAGAGAGGTGATTGTAACAGAGACCAACATAGACCAACATAGAACTCCCACAAACAATGGAGACTGTATTTTCCTAGATCTGGAAGTAATGGGTCCGTTGATTCGGAATCGAGAAGAAGATTAAAGAGACTGAAGACATTGACGGAGAAAGAAGGCAGAAAATGGCGTACCTGTCGGCGGCGGAGGAAGACGAGAGAAGACTCTGCTCGTCGGCGGCGGAGGAAGACGGGAGAAGACTCTTCTCGTCGGCGGCGGAGGAAGACGGGAGAAGACTCTGCTCGTCGGCGGCGGAGGAAGACGAGAGAAGACTCTTCTCGTCGGCGGCGGAGGAAGACGGGAGAAGACTCTGCTCTCCTTTCTTTGTGCTTTGGTTTCCTTTTCTAACCTATCCCTAATTTCTTATCCGAGTGCTCCTGGATTAAAACAATACCACCCCCCCCCAGGTACAAAGTTATCCCACTTAAGTGGGATAAAACCCATCCTCCGGATTTCTTATCCGTCCATTATTAGCGTGTCCAAACGCCGGATAGGATAAAAATAATCCCTATCCGGGGTCTTATCCGGCGCGCCAAACACGGCCTAAGGGTTGAGCAACCATGGTCCCGGCACAGGTCACGAAGCTGAACGAGAAAATCTTCTGCAACAGAATAGCACAAGGAGTTCACACAGGAATTCAGCAGTATGGCTTGGAAATAGGGCCTTCATATCATGATCCAAATATCTTCTCTGGCTCTCTGATCAGCACCGGTCCATTGGCTTTTCTTCTAGATCTCTGTCGTGAGTGATCAAACTGGAGTTTACCATTAAAGCTTCTGCCGTTTTCTTTTCTTGGTAAATAAGATTTTATGTTACATACCAATGGCGGAAACATGCAAAGTTATAGCCTGGCAGCGGTATCCCCCCAGAGAAATTTACTGACAAGCATACATAAAATAAACCAAACAATAGCCGCACAAGCCAAGGAACAAGCACTAACAGATTAACCTTTCGATCTCAACGAAAAAAGAAAGGGCCGGTAATATACCCTAGACTCTGAACCAGTACATGGAAAGCATTCTGAACCAGCGTTAGCAGAAAGCATCATCATCAACAACAGAATAATCCTTGAATCCTCGCTACTCAACTAGGAAATATACGCGCATGCATTGGCAGCAGGAGCAGCAGCAAATGCACGCTCTTGGCACTCACCATCGAGCTGCAAGGCTGAAAGATCACGGTTATTGTGGCCATTTTCAGTCCCGGTTGCGGGTTGGTGAGAGAACTCTAGGGTACGTGAATCTAACCACTAGAACGCCTGTTGCTAAATATGCCTTAATCTTATTTAGTAACATAAACATATCTTAACCTGCAAGTTGTGATTTCGGACCTAGATTACCGCAAATATATATGTGTGTGTATACACACACACAAACACACTTTTTTCTTCTTCCCTCTTTTTTGGGTGTTTCTGTCGGTGTGCCTTCATCAACTTCCTTTTTGTGAGCGCATCAAGTACTGAATGCCACCAATGCTCCATCCATGGGATTATGTCCTACTTTTAGGGAGACTGACCGGAATTACCAGGGGCCTGGTTATTCTACTAACCTTTGACCCTTGCACCTCCAAAGTTCAAGGGGGAAGTGTAGACTTAGGGAAGCAGATCTTGCTCCATTTCGTTACCAGTGTTTCTATACAAAAGCTTATGTCCTTCAGTATTTCACATAGTGTGTATACACGATACCAGTATCAAATTGTTCCCAAAGCCAGCTTCATTTTGAAAAAATGATAACTTGACAATGAAATGAAAGGAAAAATGAAGTTTCGACTAACAAGCTATTTATGGCTAATAAGTTATGGCCAACAAGCTATATAGTTATTAGTTCCCCAACGGTGAGAACATTGTCAAACTGAAATGCCAAACTATTATTCCCGAAACAAACTCCACAAAGGTCATCCGTTCTCCACAATTCATATTGACATTTTATTCCTTCAGTCTGTGCTAAATCCCTGATAATACTTCAGGTGCCCGCTTTTTCTTAAGTAACTCTTGCAAATGGGGCAGTAAGCACAACCTTTCTTTCCGTTTTCCTTACCATCCAATGGCTGAAGCGGCTGATTGGTGTTGTGGAAAACCTCACACTTGAGACAACTAAGACAGCCCAAACGCATCAATCTGCAAGAAGGAAAATAAAAACATGAAGATAATGTTAGGAAAATAGCTTGGATTTGCTTCGTCAATTTTCAAAATAATTGATCATAAAGTATGACTAAAGCATATAATTGCCTAACCATGAAAATAATAAAAACTTATACATAACTTAAAATATATTAGACATGCAAAATAAGTATATTATAAGCATATAGTTAATATACAAAACAATGACAAGTATTATAACTAGCATGCAATTTCAAGATATAGAGAATTAAAATAAATTCACACTGGCCTGTGAGAGTCGCGATAAAATCGCTGTCCTAAAGGCTTTATCGTCTCCCTACGCACGGGTTCCAACGAACGATAAACCCTCCAAGATAAAACCCAAGGCTCGCAGCGTTGCCTTCTCTATGTGTGCGTCCACAGGAAGACGGTTGAACTAGCCCGATCAAGTTGCCCAAAAACCAAAAGTATATAGAATGTAGAGAGCATATGAAATATCAAGAATATGTTTTGATATGTGTGTTCTCCATGGAAGGAGTGGTCTCCTTTTATAGTAGAAGAAGACTAGGGGTTACACACACAATAAATAGCAACGGTCAAAAACATTATGAATAAGATTATGACAAGGTTTAATACAATAGGTTACTTTGACTAACATAAATAAAGAAAAGAAAATAAATTAAGGTTTTAAAGCTTTACTAAAAGAATTTGTAAATAAAATAAAACAAATTCTAACAATCCCCCACAAAGGTTTAAAACCTTAAAACATCAAAATAGTATATAAAGTATGGGCAACTTTATATTGCGCAATGGGTGTAGGTGCCTTCCGGGCTTGAACCTACACTTAGTGTTGACAATTTCCATTTGAGGGAGCCATAATGGACTACGCCTTGAATTAGGTCCCTTGATCAAACTTCAATTAGTCACACACGCAATATTGATATAGGGCTTGGTTCATAGCGGGTAGCGCTATTAAAGGCCATGCGCTCTAATCTTGATTCTCATGAGAGTCTTTAGGGATCAGCCCAGTTCCCACAGTCGCGGCCTCACGACCACTCTCATTTAGGTGAGTCCTCCAAGGGTACGTGTGACTGTACCTTGCGAAAATATCCGCCTCGGGCTCATTCAGGGTAAAACCCTTCCTTAACATCACACAAAGTAGCACTATCACCATAGGGATGAGGAGGAGACACTCTCCTGTAAAATTAGTGCTATCATTATGAGTCACGCTTTACGGGTTGTTCCTACCCATTGAACCTTCTTCATGGGATCTCCAATCATAAAGGTTGGGTTACCCCCGCTGGTGACTCCCTGTGGGCTTAAGCCCCATCCCCCTCGATGATTCAAATACACCCTTCCTGGGTAAACCTTTAGTCAAGTTATCAGCCAAATTCTTTTCAGATCTCACAAAATTAAGAGATATCACATTTTTATTTACTAGTCCCTTGACAGATTTGTACCTTACTTGTATGTGTCTGTTCATCTTTTTGTTCGTGTGGGACTGTTTAATAAGATCTATAACAACTTTGCAATCACAATGCACAGATAAAGCTGGTAAAGGCTTATTCACTAAAGGTATGTCTAGCAAAAGATTTCTTAACCATTCAGCCTCTGTACATGCTGTATCTAAAGCGATCAGCTCAGACTCCATAGTACTTCTAGAAACGATTGTTTGCTTCTTAGATCCCCAAGATATAGATCCTCCTCCTAATGTAAAAACATAACCAGTCGTAGATTTGATCTCTAAACTATCGGTTATCCAATTAGCATCACTATACCCTTCTACCACATTTGGGAACCCCTTATAGCACAATGCATATTCTAAAGTCCCTTTAAGATACTTTAATACTCTTTCTAAAGCGTTCCAATGCTCCTTGTTAGGATTTTGGGTATATCGACTAAGTCTCCCAACAGCATATGCTATATCAGGCCTAGTCCTATTAGTGAAGTATAATAGTGATCCTATGATTTGAGAGTACTTCAATTGTGATATCGGTTCTCCTAAGTTCTTCTTTAAAGCTATACTCGAATCATATGGAGTCTGTACAGGATTAGTATCGTAATATCCAAATCTCTTCAACATATTTTCTATGGCACTAGATTGAGTCAATATTATCCCTTCATGAGTTTTTTCTAACGTCATTCCCAAAACTATATGAGCTTCTCCCAAATCTTTCATATCAAAATTCCTAGATAAATAGGACTTCACATTCTTAATAATATCTAGATTAGTCCCAAAAATCAGTATATCATCCACATATAAGCAAAGTAGGACGTGTTCACTATTATCCTCTTTATAATACAGACATTTATCATGATCATTAATCTTAAACCCATAACCTAGGATAACTTCATCAAACTTTTCATGCCATTGCTTAGGGGCTTGCTTAAGACCATAGATTGATTTCACTAACTTGCACACTTTATTTTCTTGTCCTTTGACCTTATAACCTTCAGGTTGCTCCATATAAATTTCTTCATCTAAGTCTCCATTTAGGAAAGCAGTCTTAACATCCATTTGATGTATCACTAGGTTGTGAATAGATGCTAGCGCCAACAGGGTTCTAACGGTGGTTATTCTAGCTACAGGAGAATATGTGTCAAAGTAATCTATCCCTTGTTTTTGTGTGAACCCCTTAGCTACTAGCCTAGCTTTGTATTTTTCTATGCTCCCATCAGGTTTTAGCTTCCTTTTAAACACCCATTTACAACCTATGGGTTTGTTTCCAGGAGGTAGATCAGATAACACCCAAGTATTATTTTGAATGATTGACTGATACTCATCATTGATTGCTTCTTTCCAATAAGGCGAATCTATGGATGACATAGCTTCTTGGTAAGTCTTGGGTTCTCCCTCAACTAAATATGTGAAAATTCCATCCCCAAAGTTCTTTTCTATCCTTACTCTTTTACTCCTCCTAGGTTCTAGATCAAGTTCTATATTTGTGCTACTATGAGGTGCTTTACCACTTACTTGGATTATAGAGCTAGATGGTTGGTTAGATAGCCTAGTCTTAAAAGGAAATATATCCTCAAAATATGTAGCATCTCTAGCTTCTATGATAGTATTGTTTGAAATCTCACTAATTTCAGAATTAACAACCAAAAATCTATTTGCGCTACTATTTTGAGCATATCCTATAAAAATGGCATCTATAGTTTTGGGCCCGATTTTCTTTCTCTTAGGTTCGGGTATGGCTACCTTAGCTAAACACCCCCACACTTTTAAGATATCTAGCCTAGGAGATCTCTTTTTCCAAAGCTCATATGGAGTCTTGTCATGATCCTTAACGATCACTCTATTTAGTATAAAACAAGATGACAAGACGGCTTCCCCCCACAAGTTCTCAGGTGCACCAGAATTTAACAACATTGCATTAACCATGTCTAACAATGTACGGTTTTTCCTCTCGGCTACACCATTTGATTGGGGTGAATAAGGGGGTGTTAATTCATGAATTATCCCACTATCTTCACAGAAATTCTTAATTTCATTCCACGTGTACTCTCCACCTCTATCAGACCTAAGGACCTTTATTTTCTTTTCTAGTTGGTTTTCAACTTCATTCTTATATATCTTAAACTTGCCAAACACTTCATCCTTGGTCTTGATTAGAAAAACGTAACAGTATTTTGAAAAGTCATCTATAAAGGTCACAAAATATTTATTACCCGCTCTAGTAGGAGTTCGGTTTGAGTCACATACATCACTATGTATAAGTTCTAAAAGACTTGTATTTCTATGGACTGGTTTGTGAGGTTTTCTAGGTTGCTTTGCCTCTACACAAATCTTACACTTACTTTTAGTATCTATACTTGCTTTTGGAATCAAGCTTAAATCCATCAACCTCTTGACCTTCCCATAGTTTACATGTCCTAATCTTTCATGCCATTTCTCACTAGATTCAACATTTAAAACTAAAGAAGAACTTTCATTTGAATTGATCAAAATGCTTAGTTTAAACAATCCATCACAAACATAACCTTTTCCGACAAATACGTTATTCCTAGTTATTACAACTTTATTAGACTCCATCACAACTTTGTATCCTTGTCGGACTAAGGATGATCCACTAATCAAATTTCTTCTAACTTCCGGAACATGCCGCACGTCGTTAAGCGTTAGCGTCTTCCCTGATGTCATCTTTAAATCAACTCTTCCGATTCCTATCACTTGTGCGGCTGTATCATTTCCTAGTGTCACGCTTCCTCCACTTGAGTTCTGATAAGTTTTAAAAAGTCCACGATCAAAGCAAACATGTACATTAGCACCCGAATCTAACCACCAATCATTACTTTGATAACTATAGTTCACTAAACAAGGATTAGAATCAAACCTAATAGGAGGTTCATCATCTAGCAACATGTTGACTTGATCTCCTTGGTTTCTACCATTTGGCTTGAACTCCTCAACTCTTTTGTAAAAGCAATCTCGAGCTATATGATTTGTCCTTCCGCACACGTAACATGGTCTCTTCTTTCCTTTGCCCTTAGCATCCTTTGCATTCTTATAATTTGGAAGGTTTGCGAGTAGGTTATTGTTGTTTTGAGGAAAACGATTGGCTTGGAAATTGTTATGGCGGGAGTTTCTTCGATGGAAATTATTGTTGCCTTGGGTGTTCCGCCTATTATTGTTTCTAAAGTTATTCCATCTAGGTCTAAGGTGGTGTGGTGTATTTGGAGTTATATTATTTTCCACCAAATTAGCTTGATTCGACGTTACTCCCTTTTGTTTGATACTTTCCCTATGCTTTTCTTCTATAGGGAATTGAAGGCTTGGGTCAAAGTCAAGGTTCCTTGTTTATGTCTAAGACCTTTAGCAAAGTCGGACCAAGATGGAGGAAGTTTGTCTATAAGGCAAGACACTTTATAATCCTCGCTAAACTTAGAGCCATTCTCCTCAACGGCCCTTAAATTGTCTTGGAACTCATGAATTTGGTCACTAATTGCTTTTCCCTCGACCATAACAAACTTGTTAAAGGTAGACGCATTAAAGCGTTCTATACCGGCATCATCAATGCCATATTCACCTTGTAAGAGATTCCAAAGTTCCTTAGCACTTTTTGTAGCATGATATACATCATAAAGACGATCCGAAAGGGCACTTAGGATTCTATTAAGGCAATGAAACTCAATTTGTTCGGGAGTATACAAAGAACTCGACTCCCGAGGTTGACTATTGTTTTCCTCTATTGCCGAGATGAAGCCTAAAACGGTAAGCCAATATTTCATTTGTCTTTGCCATCTTTTAAAATTTTGTCCATTAAATTTTTCGGGTTTAAGGGTGATGGTTTCATCATTAGATGCCATAGGAATAACTAAGGCAAAGAAAACTAACTGTGAGAACAAAAGGCTAAGTCTCAATACTTTAACTAAATAATTGACTAAAAAATATAAGCAGTAAAAGAAGTAAATAAAAGTGACTAATTGTGAATTGAAAAGTCAAGCAGTTTTTTTTAATGCAAACAGTAAACATGAACAGTACGAACAGTAACGAAACAGTGCGTGAACAGTATGAACAGTACGCGAAACAGTATGTGTGCACAGTAATCTCAAGAATATGAACAGTACATTACGTGAACAGTATATATATATATAAAAACATGAACAGTATACGAAGTTAATAAATCTTAGTCCAAAATTGCAAATTGTCACTTCTAGACATAACCAATTTAAACAATAAAAATTATAAACTCGATTATCAAACATATACAAATCAAAGCTATGATAAAGCCTTTAGAATGTTAGGAAAATAGCTTGGATTTGCTTCGTCAATTTTCAAAATAATTGATCATAAAGTATGACTAAAGCATATAATTGCCTAACCATGAAAATAATAAAAACTTATGGCTAACTTAAAATATATTAGACATGCAAAATAAGTATATTATAAGCATATAGTTAATATACAAAACAATGACAAGTATTAAAACTAGCATGCAATTTCAAGACATAGAGAATTAAAAGTAAATTCACATTGGCCAGTGAGAGTCATGACAAACTTACTGTCCTAAAGGCTTTATCGTCTCCCTATGCACGGGTTCCAATGAACGATAAACCCTTCAAGATAAAACGCAAGGCTCGCAGCGTCGCCTTCTCTATGTGTGCGTCCACAGGAAGACGGTTGAACTAGCCCGATCAAGTTGCCCAAAAACCAAAAGTATATAGAATGTAGAGAGCATATGAAATATCAAGAATATGTTTTGATATGTGTGTTCTCCATGGAAGGAGCGGTCTCCTTTTATAGTAGAAGAAGACTAGGGGTTACACACATAATAAATAACCACGGTCAAAAACATTATGAATAACATTATGACAAAGTTTAATACCATAGGTTACTTTGACTAACATAAATAAAGAAAAGAAAATAAATTAAGGTTTTAAAGCTTTACTAAAAGAATTTGTAAATAAAATAAAACAAATTCTAACAGATAATTCATATTGTATTTTACTCTGTCGCACAGAATTAGAGTAAGACAGTGTGAAATGCTTAATTTCAATGTTAAACCAGTAAAGTAATGAGACGAGGCACTTGTTTGTTTGTATAAACCTAGAATGAAAGTCAGAGGAGATTTGTCAAAATCCTGTCAAGCGCCAATTATTTCTACACCACCTTCCTACGAATTAGAAATTATACTGTGGCACCACCAAAGAAATGTTAACAACCTTAGACCCACTCTTTGATCCCGAGTGATCATCGAGATCAGTTTCAAAGCAGACAAATATTTAATATCATCTTCCGAGTTATATTCAACCCTCAAGAGACAACCAGAGTATTTCTCGAATAAGCATAATCAAAAAATCATATATATAATTAAGTCAGCCAACAAATGACAAAAATTCTGAAGAACTGCGTGGAGGAGAAAGCTTGAAGGGGCTTCCAATAATATCAAAGGCAAGACTGAAAGCTTGCCATGACGAAAGTAAATACTTTTCGAGATAGTAGAAGTGCAAATGCATGATATTCAATAGAAGGCACCTGAGCGCGGAATGTGTGAACTTGGGAAACCTGGAGACTGATTTACTTGGCGTAAGAGGGGGACGCCTTCAGGTGGGGTAGAGAGAGTAAATTAGATGATAGACCCTAATGAACTATAACAAAGATTGTCGAAGGGACCTAAAGGTTCTCATCGATCCAAAAACGCATTAATACCTAGTGGGTTCAGGCAGGTTGTGTCTGATTACAATAGGACTAATTGCACATCAAACATAACTCGAAACTTCCATTAAACTACAGAATCGGACAATAGTTCCGGGAAAGGCGCCACTATTCCTCTGCAACATTACACCTTACGTGCAAATATATTAGATATTCATGGAAGCAGAAAATGGGGAAAAGTAGTGTACAGAATTGGAGGGGGGGAGGGAGAGAGAGGGGACCTACAATTTTTCCCACCATGCGAACCTTCTCTTAAAAACGGTGATAGCAACAGGCTCATAGTCAAGATGCCTCCTTGGTTGTCCATCTGCTTAAAAAGTAGCAGGTAAAATATCACAAAGAAAACCAATTAGAATAACATAGATGAGGTGAAATTCTAATGCAAAACTCCCTCAAAAAGACAACAGAAAGATCGCAGTTTGCTGCGAGACCCGTTCCATAAGAGATAGGGGAGATAGAATGTCAATGTAGGAATGATGAAGGACCACGCCAAATAAACTTGTACATTTATTATTTGAATGAACACCAAAATTAGGTTTTGATGGCACTTGGCTTTCCACAACCTTGTACATTGCAATGCCTTTTTCCACTTCTCCCCTTCCTTAAGCTGGGAAACACCGTCATTTTAAGAAGGATGAAATAAAAAACTTAGACAAGGAAGGGTACGACTCTCGACCACCTACTAGAAAAGGGGGCAGGCCTGCACGCCATTCGATGAAAAAATAAGTCTCTTAATAAAATACGACCTAATTAATCCCCTTGAAAACTACAGTGCATTTGGTCTACCCAGAAAATCAAGTTTCAACCCTAGATAAGTAAAATTTTAGCTTCCAAAGCACCAAAAACAACTTGGCTAGCCCGATGTATAAGTTTTACTAAAAGAGGGTGGTATCACTGCCAAAGCATACGTCAAAGCTTCTTCCGACTTTCTTCTGGCAAAGATCTTCCTTCCGATTATGTGCGCATCGGGCCAAGTCACCTTCATAGGCAGGTCAATGGTAGATCTAGGGTTTTTTTTACAGAGCACAAAGTGTTGTGAAAGGGTAAATTAACTGATAGGTAACGATAACTAGCTCACAATTGTCAGATTAGGGCAAAAATAATTGTCAAAATTGCCGTTAAACATTTGAAAAGAGGGCAACATAACTAACCTTCCAAGTCGGTCGCCTTTTTGGATTTCCGAAAGAGATCCTCGTACCTCATCCTCGTACGTCGATCCCTTCTTCATAACTAGCTCTTTTGATGTACGTATTGAGCGGAATGCTTTTATTGTGTTTGCACTCCTAAAAAAAAATGTCTTTGTATTATGCACCCTCGATGGTTAGTCCCTCTGGTAGATTTGTTCCATTCCAAATTGATCACATGCTAGCCTTTAAGCACCCAAAAAAAAAAATTTGATCACGTGCTAATCTCGTGGTCACTGTTAATTTTCTCCAAGTCAGTAATTTATCAAGAAAATAGGACTTTATGGACTATTTTAAAAAGAAGCACCGAAACAGTTTTTGCAAAGAAAATATTTAGATTACGAGTAGGAGTGCAACTTGGGCCGGGCAACCCGTTCTAGCCCGTAAAAATATGGACATGGGCTTACTTTTATAGTGACCGTGGTGGACGTGGCGTGGGCTCAAAATTGTGAACCCGTAAAAAATATGGGCTGGACATGGGCAAAGATTTCTGCAAGCCCGTCCAGCCCGTGGGAAAACTACCCCGTCTAACTATTATAATATAAGTTACAATATTTTTTTAATATATATTCATATTACAATGTATTTATTTTGTTTCCTTTAGTCATTAAAAACTGTGGATCACATAAGTTTAAGCAATCTCGACCGTCAAACTCCTAACCTAATAGAATACTATTTTTTTTTTTTTTGTACTTTCTGAACTCTCAACCCCCACTTCAACAAAGTCAAAGCCTCAAAGCCAAAGATATGCTTATATTCTTATCTTATTTTTCTGAACCAGGTTAAGCGACGGTTTCCACTTTTCGTTCATGTTTAGAGATCTTTAAAGACTTTACTTTTCCTACTTTATTTCTTATTATAGGATTAGAGACTCTTATCTTTTTCTCTATCAATTTGTCCCAAATATTTGTTTTCATGCTTATATTTAAGTTCATTTTGAGACTTTAATGTACTTTTTTTCATTATCACAACTAAATTGTAGAGTTAGATGGTCAATGTTATGTTTCGAAATCGTTTAAAAAAAATTCGTAACCATGGACAACCCGTGGATAGCCCGCGTCCAGCCCGTGTCCACCAAAATTTTGATGGGCTTGGCGTGGATACATTATTTGGCCCGTAGATGGGCTAGGCTGGACATGGGCACGACTTTTGGAGAGCGGGCTGGTTATGGTCTAACCCTTGGGCCCGTCCAGCCCACCCAAGTTGCACCCCTAATTACGAGTAGATTTATTGTAAACTGCCGCCAACAGCCATATGATAGAGCCATCGTCAACACCACCGTCAAATGGTCCAGCCATCGTCAGCAAAACAAAAAAAGGAGAAGAAATTAAAAAATGGTTGTTCAAAGCCCGAAGCAAAGCCCCGCTGCGGAAGTCACAAGCACCACAAACTACCACCACCATCGCGTAGCTGCTGTAGTACCGACACGCTAAAGAGAGAGAGAGAGAGAGAGGAAGAAGCAATAGCAGCGCTGCCACCCCATGGATCAGCACTTACATTGGGCCACCCGCCACAGAACCCTAACTGCAACGCCGCCACCCCCATGTCAAAATCCTAACAGCAAGGCTGCTGCCCCCGTGGGTCAAAACCCTGATAAGGTCGCCAGCTCTCTGTCCAATGCCCTCACATCATGCCGGCCAAGACCCCGATGTCACAACAAGCAGCGCCGCTAGAGCACCGCCAAAACCCCTTCAACAATGGCATACCTGGTATGCCTTACTTTTGCGCCACCGCCTTAACGTTGCGGACATATCGGCCTCCAAGACATGGGTGCCCTTTGGCCTCCAAATTAGGTGTCTTCATTTTTTAAAGTATTAAAACTTTACACGCCATAGAAATGCATATTTAGATTTAATGACCCACAAAGTCTTAATTAGTTGACATATGCCGCAAACTTTATAAAACATTTTGCTTTTAACCCATGCAAAATGCATTTTAGATTCAAAATCCACATAATCTCATTCATTTGATTTTAGGCTCTAGCAAGCCAAGCACTTCTATAATGTTTTCACCTAGACTTGTTCATTATTCGTCTAACATTATTCAATTGCTTTAATTGGCACAAGCACGTTACATTTTAGGTCTTCTGGGGTTAATTTTACGCTACACCACATATTTAGGGGTCAGTTGCATCCAGCACCCCATGGTTCTAAAATTGGCACCCAGCACCAAAACTTTAAAAATCTTGGTATCAAGCACCAATTGACGGTCAAAATGTCATTTGACCAGACGTCTGTTAATTTTTTAAGGGCAAATTGGTCTTTTCATCCGTGATATCCTAGTCAGCTACAACCCTAAGCCCTTTACGTCATCTCTCTCTCTCTCTGCCCCTAACTACCACGCACTACCATCAGCACCAAGAACCCGTCTCTAGCGCCGCCGCCGTCTCTGGCGTCCGGGGTGTGCCTCTTCACCTAACGTAACATGTCCCCTACCATTCCCACCCTCGATTTGGATGTTGTGCGGTGGCTAATCGGTTTGATGGCGACTGATTGGGAGATCGTGTGACGGGTTGATTGGGTATGTTATGGCTGAGGAGATGGGCAAGGGGTGTGTCTGGAGGTCGTTCGATTGGAGGCAGTAATGGCTTATCAAACAGTCGATGTTGGTCGAATGGCCAAGGTTGGTGGTCGTCATTCAGTTGGAGGCGGTGCCATGGGTTAGGGATCGGTGGTTGTGGGTGAGAAATTTTCAGCTGAGGCAGCAATCATCCAAGGTCGGCGTTGTGCGCGATTATATTGGAGGGTGTGTCGGTAGGCATTGGTGGCCGCGATTCAATTGGAGGGGTTGCCGTGGCTTTCGGGATTGAAGGTTGTGGGTGGTCATGGGTGGTCGTGGGTGGTCGGCGGCGATGGGGTTGGGAAGATGATAGTCAACAAGAGAAAAAGGGGTGAGGAAATGACGTGGAGGCCTGATGTTAATTATTGGTGCCATTTGGAGCTGATGCAGAAGAAAGGTGGATATAACCGGTAAAAAGACGATTTTGCCCTTAAATTTTTAACAGACGTCTGGTCAAATACCATTTTGACCGTCAATTGGTGCTTGATACCAAGATTTTTAAATTTTTGGTGTTGGGTGCCAATTTTAGAACCATGGGGTGCTAGATGCAACTGACCCTTAAGTGTAGGGTGTAGCGTAAAATTAACCCGGTCTTCTGAGTGCTAACAATTTTCTAGATCCACTTGCATCACGCAATGTGACGCACCCTTGTTGTCTAACCAACAAGGCACTAGTGGATAGGTTGAACATAACAGAATGAATGAAAACACGATAATGCATTCTTAGGCTTTGAAATTCTGATCACGAATCAATGAATGTTTATTTCGCTTAGTGGAAAAACATAGTGGTAATACCTCGCAGGATGCTAAGAGAACTTTATTACCAAAAAACTCTCAGTCGTCCGCTTGCTAATGTACTACTAGTATCTTGGCAATTGAGTCTTTTACTCAACTTAGTTGTCTGTTAATCTCAGTAATTGGTTCCACTCTCAATGGCAAAAATAAAAAACACCAGTATACTTTTGTTAGAGATGCTACTGAGAATGGAAAACTTAGTGATGTAGTCCAGTCTCAGAAATGATAAGTTTAACCCAAAACTGACCAGTGCATCGATCCCATCTCATATAAATCATGCAAGTTTGAAGTTGTTTACTTCATAGAGAGGTGTTTTTTTATCCTTTTCCTTTGATGGAGGTTAACCGGAAGGACGAGAATTTGGTCTAAATCATGAATGTTAAAGGATCAAAATGTCTAAATAGTACGCAAGTTAAGTTGGTGAATGGAATTTAACCCAAGGAACTTTGATAGTTTACCGAAAAGTAAATTCATGCACCCAATCCTAAAGATTCTCTATGGTCCTATGATTTCAAGTACTGTAGGAAGAAAGATGACAATGCATATCAAGGAACAGGGAGGCAGATCAAGTTCGATCTTGACAGCGTAAATCGGACAGAGACCTATATAAACTGAGACTAGCGCTTGCATCTGCAGCTCAAGCCAAACTGGAGGTAGGTACATTAATGATCTTTGGTATTTCATTCGTTCTTTCCATACTTATTTACGTAGAATCTTAGAGGAACTCGGGTTTTGTAGGTCCGAAATGACTATTCATCGGCAAGAAATGCTCTACTTTCAAGCGGATTAATAAGTGGGGACAATGCGACTGCAAGACATGACATACGGGCTCTACTGGCTGCACAATGTGGAACTACGAGGCAGTCTGCTTTTGCAAAGGGGAAATACCATTTCAAGAAAAATAGACAGCCTTAGATCAGGAAATATCCTAGAACCCTTTCGTGGTCTATTTATGTTTGAAAATCTTGTAGCAACAGTAATTCATGCAGGGTGTGAATTATTGGTTGTTAAAGAGTATAAATTGCGGCACCCAGCTCTTATGATTGTATGTATGAATTCTTCTTTTGTTGCTGAAAGGTGCACAAGTGACCAAGATTCATTTTTTGGTGCAACAAAGGCCCATATTTCAAGAAAATAGTGAATTTCACTACAATATCTTGTCAATAATGCAACTAATTTACTCTTGTTTGCACGCTCATAAAAAGAGAAGGAAATATTTTGACTACAGCCAGGTTGTAGCCGAGGCTGTAACATTTTGTATATCGACAATTAATGGTCAGTGAATATGGTGCGACTAAGTTTTATCGTTGAACCTATCTATTTAATGTCACTGATCATATTTAGCATTAATTAACTGTCCCTATATAGGATTGTAATTTGTCCGCAAGGAGATAATTATTTTTAACAAAACTCAGGAGTAAGTAACTAGGTTCGCTTTGGCATGGTCATATGTGACTTGTACGTAACAAAAGTTCACCAGAAAGTAAGTAGTAACGTCAAAGTAATGGTAATGAGTGACCCGAAGAAACATTTTTCTTTCTTGCAACGGAAGGAATCTATTCAACATAGAGGCGTTAAGCTCTTTACATCTCGTCAGGTACATTATTCTTTGTTTCTATGGAAGGAACCAATTCAACATATAGGCAATAAGTTGTTTACATCAGGTTTCCACGTTTCTTAAGGTACGGGATGATGACTATCTCGATATCTTCATGCTTTTTCAGATGAGCATATGTTTACTTGATTCTTTTCAATCTTGTATTCAGGAATTGGCTACGGTTAAAACGACCCTGATTTGGTTGTTGTACGGAAGAAAAGTTGTAAGATATTGATTCGGCATTGGTTCGATGTCTGCTACGGGAGTACAATTGCTCATTCAAGATGATCATGTAATTCAACACATTACAAAATTTCTAGATTTTGTTTTGTTTTTAATTGTGTATTGTTATGTGGGGATTTTTGTTTTAACTACGGTTTTTTTTTTGTTTGTGTGGACGAAACATTGTTGCTAAATATAGTTAAGCACGATACCAACAAAGTAAGCCATGATGTGATATTGTCGAGTGAATTTTTTTTTTGGGAGGAGGGGGAGAGAGAGAATTTCATTATAACGGTGAAAGATATGACATATTGCACGGTTATAGCACATCATACTTGTGCATAGGTGAAGTTAGCGACTAATTAACTTCCCATACATTTTGTTAAGCATTTACGTAAGGTTTGTCATCAAAGCTTATAACTCTTGTATTGCTTGTGCCATATTTTTTGGAATTAGCTTGCAAAGCCTCAGAAAACAGTTCAATAAAATATATTTATGGGACATTTTTATAATGTACAGGTGGTAGTAGATAATGGAGTAACCGTGATCACGTTATCAAATCCAGGCGGAATTCTCATTGGAGTGCAGTATAATGGAATCGACAACGTGCTTGAGCTTCATAACAAAGACTTAAACGGAGGGTATGAAAATAAATGGTTTTGAAATAACTGCTTCCTTACATACATATATAATGCATTTGAAAAATGCGAGATTGAGATCATTCAATACCTTCGCTCATAGTTGACCAAGATTGACCAAACGTGGCAGGCGTCATCATGTGATTGGTGTGGTGATTTTAGCTATATCATAATGATTGACTTCGTTTTCGGGTACAATATGCAGGTTTTGGGACCTTAATTGGAGCCCTCCTGGAAGTCGAGGAACAAGGGGAAAATTTGACACGTCTCTCTCTCTCTCTCTCTCTCTCTCTCTCTCTCTCTCTCTCTCTCTCTCTCTCTCTCTCTCCCCGTAACTTTAAAAAAATGGTTGTTGAAAGTCACAACATTGGGTTAATAGATATAATTCAATGTTGTACAACCTATGTTAAGTCCATGAACCGAATTTTGTATACTATGACAAACTAAGTGTGTTTGGAATCATGGAATTTATGGGATTTCATTTCAAATCCTTAAATTTTGTTGTTTGGAACATTAAAAAAAGGAATTGGAATTGGATTTCATGGGATTTGACTGGATTTGTTTCTATAGTGTGAAATCCGATGAAAAATGGTCGGATTTCATGGGATTTCGATTTACTTGAATTAAAATTAATTATTTACCTATCTTACCATTTTTCTGGATCTCTTTAACAATGAACCCACCACCACCACCACTATTGCCACCACCGCCACTACTGCCACCACTGCTGCCGCCACTACTGCCTTCACCCCCACCACCATCACTACTACCGCCACCACCACCATCACCGCAGCAACCACTATTGCCACCACCACCACCACTATTGCCACCACCATTACTGCCAACATTGATGCCGCCATTACTGCCTTCACCCCCACCACCATCACTATTGCCGCCACCATCACCATCACCGCCGCCACCACTACTACTGCCACCACAACCGTCGCCATCACTACTGTCGCCTCCGCCGCCACCACTACTGCCACCACCGCCGTCACTACTGCCATCGGCATCACTATTGGCGTCAGTTGATGACCTCTAGTTACACTTTGTTACACCTCAATACCATCATTACCATCACTTGACCCCTCAACCACCGTCGATGTTGCTACATCGTGCAGTGCCGCCGCTACCGCCATCACTATGTGCTGGCACTAGCACACTTGAAACTATTTACCGTAATTTGTTTTTCATCGTAAATCAAGGATATAATTGTCTAAAAAATTATTACCTTTCCATTTCCTCTGTTCTCGAAATACATAATTGGAATTATGTTAGTTTAATTTCCTTTCGTTTCAAACAAAAAGAAGTGAATTGAATTCCAAATCCAATTCCAAATCTGAAATTCAAATCCCAAAAGAATTGGTTCCAAACGGACCCTAAGTGAAAGAGTTTCTAGATAAAACTATATACTATGCGGTCAAACTGGAATCAATGTCTAAAGTACAGATAACTGTGCAGGATCAAAGGGACCAGTTTTTAGGTTATAGTGGAGAAAGATGAACAGGTAGAGCTCTCATTTACTAGAATGTGGGATCCGTCGGTTCAAGGCGAGCAGGCTCCTCTGTACATAGACAAGAGGTCCTGAACCCCCATAATTATATTCGCACTGTTAAGAAATAGGAGAGTATCTTAAGCATGTCTCAAATTAATAGTCACATGGGTACATTTATCCGTCTAATCAAAAATCATGTCGACGATTTTCAGGTTTGTCGTGCTTTGCGGTAGATCGGGATTCTACTCCTACGCCATCTTCGAGCACTCAAAGGACATGCCTGCTTTTAACCTTAACGAAACCAGGATAGCCTTCATGCTCAGGAAAGACAAGTAAGAGAACTGCCTTCACTTGCTCCTTAAGTACTCCTATATGCAACATGCAAAATGTTCAACTTCGGTTTGGAGATAGCCAGGTGCATGCTTTATATTCACCATTTCAGAAGTTCCATATAAGTTTACCTCAAAGTATAAGTGCATCAAATCAAGCCTGATCTCGATGAACGGAGTACTGATTTTAAAGCTTGGATATCACAAAGAGAAAACTGTCAGGTTTAGAGTAAGATGTGCATGACAATGCGATATGTTGGCTTGTTTAGGTTTCACTACATGGCTATAGCAGATAACAGGCAAAGGTACATGCCTCACCCAGACGACCGCTTGCCAGGAAGGGGACAAGAACTGGACTACCCTGAGGCAGTCCTACTTGTCAATCCAATAGAGCCAGAATTCAAAGGAGAGGTACTTTCAAGTCTCTTCAAAAAGATATATATACATAGTCGCCCAAGGCCTACACATAACGTGGCAGATATAACAAATCCCAGGTATAGCACAAACAATGCAACTATGCAAGTATAATGCTAATGATACAGTTTAGCCATCCTCGAGATCTTTTCCTTTTCTCCGTGGCCAAAGATGTTACATGCCAATGTCATTACAATAGGCTTAACCTTATCGGTATTGACCCCAATATATGTGTATAAGGTGTTTGAAACACATGTCCAGCTGGGCCTTAAGTTATTTTGTTTGATGTTTTCAGGTGGATGACAAGTACCAATACTCGTGTGACAACAAAGATAACAAAGTACATGGTTGGATATGCTTTGACCCACCGGTCGGATTCTGGCAGATCGCTCCTAGTAATGAGTTTCGAACCGGAGGTCCCCTCAAACAAGACCTAACCTCCCATGTGAATCCTACCACCCTTGCAGTACGTCGCTGAAACCCTGGTTTCCTTTTTCAGTGGGTCGTTTTTAGAACTTAGAAGTACTCATTATCCCATTCGGATAAATGTGGTAAGGACTCGTATACATGAATGAGACTATGACCCTTTTTTTTTGTCTAAATGAACCTACAACTTAATGCTTAAGCTTTCAAGTCAAGTTGGATTGAAACTTGTATGACCTTCCATTGTTAACGGGCTCACCATTTTGTAAATGATCAGATGTTTGTCTCGTCTCATTATGCTGGAGAGGATCTTGTAGTGAAATTCGGAACTGGGGAGATATGGAAGAAAGTTTTTGGCCCAGTTTTTATATACCTGAATTCTGTATCAGATGGAGCACAAGCACTATCACTCTGGGACGATGCCAAATACCAGGTTTGATTCTTAGGAAAACCAGAAAACCCTGAGAAACGTCGAAATATTGAAATTAATACTGTATATTTTAGTGATGGTTTCAACCATACAGACACTTCCAACACTTTTTGCTAAAAGCTTTTCACAGTTTTCAGCTTAAAGTTGCACCTTTAGCGACCTTTGAAATTTGATGCCAACTGCAAGCTGGGGATAGAGGGGCTAAGCTGGTTCAATTATGCTTGTGCATGGGCCTAATTAAGTTGACAAATGCGCTAAGTCACGGTCTTGGTTGATACTAACGTGCAAAGTTTCTTCAGATGAAAAAAGAAGTCAAAGACTGGCCCTATAGCTTTCCAGCCTTGGAGTATTTTCAAGGTTCTAATGAGAGGGGCTCGGTTAGGGGCAGATTGCTGGTACAAGACAGGTTTTATACAAATAGTACTTTTTTTTTTCTTTCACTGTTCTTGCCTAATTCATTACAGTGTTAGATGAGATTGCCAAGCTATATATTTACAAACATGAACAACCTACAAACATGAACAACCTATTTTTAGGTATATAAACATGAACAACCTACCAGCAAAGGATGCCTACGTGGGGTTGGCTGCACCAGGAGATACTGGATCGTGGCAAAGAGAGTGTAAGGTAATTCTTCTAAAGTCAATGTTTATGCTATAGGAAATCCTCTGTGCTTAAACCTTGGGTCCTCTCCTTATAAAGATGTCTCATTATTCGCGTAGATCGTATCGCGAATGATACTTCAATTTCCATTGTATTGTTACTAGAACGCTACTATAGTTAAAAGGTTGTAAAACAAGATTTATCATGCTTGATTTTCTGCAAGAGATTCAGTTTTGGATGGGGGTGTTGATCAAATACTTTGTTGCACGTTCAGGGATACCAATTTTGGGTCACTGCAGATGAAGGTGGCTATTTTGACATCAAGAATGTACGCGCCGGCAGCTATAATATCTTTGCGTGGGCTCCTGGTTTCATTGGAGAGTTTAGATACGACGTCACTGTTACTATAACTTCAGGTCTCCCATTATTGCATTGGCTTTTGTTAAGTTAGAGTTGCTCTTTTAAAGTTTAAATTGTTAGAGAATGAGTTCAACGACATGCTTTAACGCTCCGCATCACATGCAAACGCTAGATTGCACGTGAAAAGAAATCAAGGTTCACTACCACCATGTTAAGTACCATGTTAGTTGTTCTAAAAGCTTAAATTATTAAAGAATGTGTCCAACGTTAATGTAAATCATGTTTTAACAGTTTTTCTTCTATAGATAATTTTTTTCTTAAAACTATGCGACTGACATTTGGTTTCTCGGGCTCTATTTCCACAACATCAAAAACTTTGGATAAACACCAACTATTTTAAGGTTCCCGTATTGAGGTGGGTGATCTTGTGTATAATCCTCCGCGTGACGGTCCCACGCTATGGGAAATCGGCATCCCTGATCGTTCTGCTAGAGAATTTTACATTCCTGATCCTAACCCAAAGTATATCAACAAACTCTATGTTAATCATCCAGACAGGTTCAATCTCCTCACTGTGACTAGAGAAAAAGATTTCTTAACTTTGCTGATTATTGGACTATGTATTGCAGTTCAACCAATTTAGGATATTGATCAGAAAATTGTTTCTGTGGGCAGGTTTAGGCAATATGGGTTATGGGAAAGATATGCTGACTTATATCTTGACGGTGATCTAGTTTATACTGTTGGTGTTAGCGATTACAAGAAAGATTGGTTTTTTGCCCAAGTTACCAGGTGCACTTCTCCACTCATTTTTCAAGACCATTATGAAAACATTTCTTTATAATCAAAACTGAGCGGCAATAAATTTCTTGGAAACATACCATGTAACGTTCATGTTTTCAGCTGCTTTTGCCTTAGCAATATTTCTTTTTAGTGATTGTACTCCATGCTTCAGTCTGTTGCACATTACTTTGACAAAAGTTCTAGCTACACAAGACGAAAAAATAAAATAAATAAATAAATAAACAGACGTCTCTACTTTTCAAAGATCGCCCTTGCGTGATCAGAACTTATAAACTTTCATGTCAAGCTTTGCAGGAAAGTTGGTGATAATGCCTACAAAGGAAGTACATGGCAAATCAAGTTCAAAATTGAGAATTTGGAACATAGTTCGGGAACCTACATATTGCGACTAGCTCTTGCATCTGCTCATCAGTCCGAGTTACAGGTAGGAATGGCTTGATTTTACAATGCCAATATTTTTCTATTGGTAGACGCCTACGGAGGGGGTGAGGGACATGGAGCAATAGTAGAGTGTATTTGGATTAAAAAAAATTAAATACCACGAAAGAATTCCTTCATTTCAAAATCCGTGTACTTTAAAATCCGCTCAGTTTTGCATTTCAAAAAAATTAAGTTGTTAATATTTAACAACTTTTGCATCTGGGTAATGTAGAACAGTAATTTGTTATGAAAAATAAATTATAAATGAAAAATCTATTGCTGCAACAAAAAAAGAAAAATCTATGGCTGGGATTAAAAAATAAGAGTGGGAGAGTGATGAACGGTTGAAAATATAAAAAGAAATGTGGTAAAAAAGAAGGCTTGAATCGTGGAAGGTGGTTTTCATGTGAACTTGACAAAAAAACTAGTTTATATATATAGTTACTTGAGTGGAAACATTGCATCTCAAATCCCTCTTTTAAACCCCTTCTAGATTTCCACAAATTCCCTTCTAGATTTGAAATGGAGATTTGACTTTAGTAGGGTATTTGTAAATCACTTGGACAAAATATCTTGTTTGGATAGTTCAAAAGGGAATTTTAGAAATTTCGGAGTAATTTGAACTATAGATTTGGGGTCACCAAATCCACAGTTCAAATCACTAGTTTGAACTAGTTATTTGTCACCAATCAGTTACAAACCCACAATAACTAGTCCCTATTTTTTAGGAATCTTGCCTCCCACCTTTTTTAACAATCTTTTGTTTCCTTTCTTCCAAACAAGATATTTTAAAATAATAAAATTTGTAAATCAAGGAATTTCGAAATGAGGGTATTTAGAAATGCCCAGTATTTCAAAATCACATATCCAAACACACCCTCAAGGTATTTGCAAATTCTCAGTTAAAGTGAAATTTCAAGTTGAAATACTTATCCAAACACATTCTTATGGGAACTCCACATGTTGATCTAGCGCTAAAATTAGTTCTTGACGAGATGCGGGTTTTTTGTAGCTACTTGTTATATTTGTTAGTTTCTGAGAAGGTAAAAGTTTTCGATACAATCGAAGAAGCTACAACCTCGTCGTATAGCAGTGATCGGTATATGACTGGTAATACTTAAATTAGTGACGCTAAAAAGCACTACTAATTTTGTTGCTGGAGATTTTTGGAATGTCACTAACTATATTTAGCATAACACCACTTGTCGTTACACTGCATTGTAGCTAGAGGTCTACATCCCATATTGCAATGAAATCTATCTATTTCTCAACTTCATACCTAATAGATGATAAATTCTCTCGAGTAACTGATGACATGATCGCATATATGAACACTACTCTGCGTGTTTGGTTGAAAATGACGTAGTAATTTTATTGTAAAGGTTCGAATTAACAATCCCGAAGCCAATCCTCCTCTATTTTCAAGCGGAGAAATCGGAAGCGATAATGCAATTGCTAGGCATGGCATTCATGGGATCTACTGGTTGTACTTTGTGGAGATACCGGCTGCTCAGTTTGTGCAAGGGGAAAATACCATATTTTTTACACAAGCAATGAATACCAGTCCTTTCCAAGGAATTATGTACGACTATATTCGCTTGGAAGCTCCCTCACCTTCATTTTCAGTGAAAAGACCATGAATAGTTTATGCCTAAACTTGTTTGGTAGATCCTCTGATGCTTATTTGTTAGAGGATGGAAGTTCCATGTATCCTGATTGTTGGCCTATTTCCTTTTTATTTCATTCAACATGTTCTATTAAAAAAAATGTTGGGTAACAAGGAAAATGAGAAAGCATGCATGAAAAGGAAAAGCATAGAGCATTTCTATCGTAAAAGGTTTACTGATAAAAGATTATGATTAAAAGTGTTTTATCATTGTTGTTACCATCTATAGTGACAATTTTATGCCGCTACAATACATTTAGTAATTTTTTTCATTACAACATATATGTTGTACAACAGAAAGTAGAACATCCTAATTATCCACATGAAAATGGAAAGGAATGGTAGCCTTTCTTTGATTGGTTGGAACAAACGGAAAAGAATGTACAATGTATTCTTTCCGCCTAATTCCGGGTGCAAAACTAAAGAGAGAAAAGAGCGAAGATTTTGACCTTGTTTCTCTACTTAATTTTCTTTATTCAACACATTTAAACTATTAATTCTTTTTTCCGCTATTTAAGTAAGCTAGAAAAGGAGGCTTTCCTTCCCTTGGGATCATTAATCCACTTCTCTTATAATTTACCTTTTCTTAAAACAAAATTTAACTTAAAAGAATTGTAATGATGGTTCTATTCGAGCATATGCCACAGATATTCACTATACCGCCCTCCTGACCCGTTTGCAAAACTGCGGAGTATGTCAAGCAAGTGAGAGCTAAAAGTGTCCTCCAACTCCAAACCATAATTCACAACACTAAAACCATTGAATCAAGGGAGTTGATAAAAAAAGAGAAGGAACTTAACGAGACAGAAAATCATTTTACTATATATGTAACGGTCTTATAATCTTATATGATTGAGATCATTGATCCCAAACCATCCGATAATTAAAAGACTCTTGTCTAGATAATTGTTGATGTACACAACTCTTGTCTAGATAATTGTTGATGCCGCCTTGTCGTATCCCAAACCATCCAATAATTAAAAGCCATCCAATAATTAGAAAACTTTTGTCTAGACAATTGTTGATCTACACAACACGAAAACTTGTCCTACTACCACCAAGAACTAGCAATTTCAATTTTGTTGTCCACTTTAAATTTTTGATACCAGGCTAATTTTTTTGCAATGACCCCGCAGCTCGAATCAAATGGTGTCAAGCGATAATTTTAAGAAACAAAAAATATAATCCAGCATCTAAGTACTTAAATAGAAGACCCTTTATATTCCATTCTAGAGCCTCTTTTGAAGAGATAAAAACCAAAGGGATTAAACGCAAAAAGATCACATGGAACAGTTACTTGGGTTCATCAAGATGCTTCTTGGTATCCTCGGCAGCGTCAGCAGCTTCAACCTGCATCTTTGATGCCTGTAGATCAGCCTCTGATGCTTCCTTCTCACTTCTTGCTCTCATTTTCTTCACCTGCCATTCCAATAACTTTTATACAAAATGTTGAAAGAGGGAGGCTTCTGCCAAAGTTGTACCACATTGTTTCGCTATCGGAGCTATGTACACACACAGTGTACATAAAAGGAAAATGTTATTTTCACTCGTTTCGATATATTTTTTCACCATTTTCTGTGGCTAACAATTTTAGCAACAGATAATGAGGTCGAAAAACATATAAACCCGTGGAAGTAGCCTCTCGTTTACAAAAAAAGGGAAGGGATTGGATTATAGTAACTGGATTTCGTTAAAACTTGACTCTACCCACCTTGCCATATTAATGCTAGGTTTTACACAAACTTGCTGCGAGGTCCTAAATATTTTGAAAACGTGAGGACAGCAATAGCTGAAAATGCTTTGAATTTCCTGTGACATATTGTTCCTTCAGAAGTTTTTGAGCCCGCGGATGTTGGAAGAAGTACGATATATGGTCTCGGCATGTCGTCCATTATTTTGGGCCGCTTTCACCGATTACATATGTGATGAACTGAATTGTCTGTACTAGCTATAGGCTATAGCATCAAGATATCTACATATGCACCCACTATTTGTATATCCACATAGAGTTGATGCATGGAGGATGATTAACAAGTACCTGACCAACGAGAGAGGCTTTCAAATAACGAAAACCTTCCTGTAAAGAAGCTCCAAAAGACAGCAAATCCTTCTTTATGCGAGAAACTGCTGGCATCTCTTGCCTTGCATCGCTTGTAGATGGGGGTGGTGGGGCTGACGACTGAACCTTTTCCATAGACTTGAAGCTTAGTAAGTTTTTGCACACACGGACACACACTCGAGTCGAAGCAAAAGGGGTCGGTCTGCTTTCATGAGCAAATAAAAGCATGCGAAACGGAGGATTGCCACGTTAGTGAGGTTCTTCCTTTACGTGGCAAGCTCTTTACTTGTCTTTTGAAACTTCTCATTTTTCCTTTCCTTTCTTTGTACCCGTTACGGTCTCAGCAGCCGAACCAAAAAACTCTAGTGTCATATTTTAATTTAATTAATGGGTCAAGATCTATGATGTAACGGTATGAATATACGCGTGTTCATTATTTTGGATAAGTAATCTTGATATTTTTTAACTAAATAGAATCGTGAAACAAATTACGCTTTTAACAAAATGATTATATTATCCTAGACTTAGAAGGTAATTGTCGAAATACCCTTAGAAGCATCATTTACCTATCTCCTTTCTCTTCAAGAACCGTTGTTGCAATACTATCGCCATCGCTTCTTCTCTTCTGTTCTTGACCCCTACCGTCGTCTCCTACCACCATCGTCACCTTCCTCTACCTTCTCGCCCTGGTCACTACTTCGCTCCCATTTCTCGTCTATTTGCTCCGGCCTTCCCCTTTCACCCTGTCACCATAGTCCTCCATTTTAAAACTTCAAGCTTTAGTAGAACAAGCGTCACCATAACCACCACAGTTGCTAGATCGGCGCATCCACACACACAATCCACACGCGCTCGCGCGCGCGCACACAGATTGGCGCACATGCACACACACCGATTGCCATTAACACAGACCATGCACAATGCATGCAAATTCATTACTCAGATTCCACTTATTGGTGCAAACCGGCATTCTGATTTTGTGGCTAGGGTTGGATTAATGATGGGTGCTAATTCGAGTGAGGGCGACGTTGAACTGCAACCACATTGATCAAGAGTGCTAATCCAATAATGGTGTTACTTTAGTTTAGATCTGTAGGTGATGGTGTTAGTTGGCTAGATACGTAGATCATTGATGGGTTTGGCGATTTGTAGTGGTTCGGGCTTTGGTAGGGTGGTGGTAATATGTGACTGGCGTAAGCGGTGGCTAATAGAGGCCAATAATGGTGGGGTAGCAGATGCAACGACGGCGGGCGATAGGTTCCAAACGGCAATGATTTGTAACAACGTGGAAAGACCCTAATTTTTGAATGGAACATTTTGGTTTGAAAATTATATACGATAGTATATACAACGAGTACACCGTATAAAGCTAGTATTGGTATTGTAATAGCATGTATTGATGATTTCAACAAAAAAGTATATTTTTTTATGGGTCAACGATGTATAGACATGGCTCATACTTTTCCAAATGTTGTTGGTAACAAACTGTTACCTTTTTAAACTTCGTATCCTAATTGAAACCAATAAAATAACACTAGAGGGGGGTGAATAGGATTTTTAAAAATTAATGGAAATTTAAATTAAGCACAATCATAAATCTCAATCAAACCAAGTAATACTTCAATGAAGATGCTAACCAAAAAATCTCAAACAATTAAAGAGTAATAAGTAAAGAGATTGAGTTAGAGATACTTGATAAGGAGATTTAAATGGTTCGGCATGAACTACCCTCAAGCCTACATCCACCTCTTCAAGGAAGTCCCTTGCAAGAGCACTAGAATCTACTAGTAACAATCTTCTTTCCGGTCAAGATCAAAACCCTTACAACACTTGGTGATATCCCCACACCAAGCATAAGCCTTGAATCCACAAAGCTCACCCAAAACTTAACAAACTCAAGCCTTGATCATAATCATTTTACAAAGATCAAATGTGTACAAAGAAACACTTTTGAAAGGAAATTATTACAAATGAAGTTCTAGTGCAATAGAGAAATGAGAGAATTAATGACTTGAAGGATGCTCACTCTCAATCAAATAATTGCTCACAAAGATGCTCTTTTTAATGATGTAAAATCATGAAGATGAAGAGAGAAAAGTTTAATCTATGAGCCTTGATGTTTCTCTAATGAATTGAGGCTTAGAATGTGGTTTCCATGGTGTATGATGAAGCTCCAAATCATTTATATAGATAAGATATGAAATATAGCCGTTATAAGCATAATATGGCCAAAACTACCATTGTAGTCGACTGTATTCACAATGCAGTCGACTGAGTTTCCTCTAAAATAGCCGTTGGAGCTGAATTTTGACCAATGCAGTCGACTGCATTCCATTCCAATGCAGTCGACTGGATTCAAATACAGCCGATTGTATTACCCTACTGCCTATCGACTGCCTCACGGAACCCCCTTTCCTATTTTAGACATAACTTTATCTAGAAAATTCGGATTGAGGTGCCGTTTTTTGCGTTGGAAAGAAAATAAAAAGTTTTATCAAGATATGAAAAGATTAGCACCAAAAACATTTTCGAGAAAATCTGAGTAAGCTCCAAAGTTCACTCATTTTTAAGAACCGCACTTATGTGAATGGTTATGAACTCACATGTAATGCATAAGGTGTCCTAAAGTCTTTTTAGGTTATAGTCATCAATCCAAGCATCAAACCAAGATTAGTTACATAATAATAAAGATCAATCATAATCGATAGCAACTCAGCCTTTGCATTCTTTATTACTCTTTGACATTGGACTTGATATGAAGCTTCTATAGCATGTCTACTATAACTTTAAGCTTCTTTGGCTTTAATCCATCTATCCAAATTCTCAAATGTGTCTTCATGAGTGTGCATGTATATACCTACTAAGAGTACACTCAAAGCACGTACATTAGAACATAATTAATGTGTAGTTATCATTAAAACAAGATGTAATCATAGGTTATCCAACCATGGGGCTAACACTAATATTACCTTAACGTCAAGGATATTGGTATTATTAACCCTTTACTTTAAGATGGCATTAGAGTTAGGGCTTGTTCGTGCTTCATATGGTTTTGAGATCGTTACCTTATTCATTCATTTTTTAAGATCAATAGGTGAGCTTTACTCAGATCGAAACTTGAAATCACTTAAATTTTCATGTCATTTATAATGACGATGTTAATTTCTCATGTCAACTATACACGATGATTGAGACGGTTCTTTTACCTGATGAGCTTCTTCTCCTTTAACATATTTTTTAGTTGAAAAATGGGCTTTAACGCTACCAAAGATTGCTTCCATTTTCTATAGTTAAGTAAAATTGCTTTTGTCATCAAGTGATGATGATTATTATTACTTGAAGTAAAGTTGTATAAATTATGTTCAAACTTAATGTAATGCGTTTTATTGATAAGACAATGGCCAACACATGAACTCTTTCATACAGGGTTCATTAAAAAAAAATCCATTGTCGGTGACTCTATGTTTTAAATTTAACCTAACATAATACCCGAGCTCTTATTTGTCAAGTTCTTAAGTTTGATTTTTCTAACTTGCATATTTGGCCCCCTTCTATTATAGTGCAATATGTTTGCACTATATTCTGGTGAATCTTGACTTGTCTCTTCACGTCTTGGGAGGGTGGGAGGCTTGCATGTGAACATGGGAGTAAATGTTAAAGCATGAATACATTGTTAGATTGGTTCTCTAAAAGTTTACACTTTTTAAAGCATATGGTATATTTCACTAGGAAATGAGGGTCTAATTGAAATCATGGTACTTCCATTGCCAAATTTCGACCACTTTTTACTCCCTCCATCCCAACAAAATTGATCATCTTTTTGAGCTGTCCCAAAAATATTATCCACCCTCTAAATTAAGAACGATTTTGTAAATATTTTTTCATGTTTACCTTTTTTACACTTTCTTTATTCTATTTCTTTCTCTAAATTTAACCCTCTACCAATTCATTTTCTCTCTCATGGCACATTTTCTTAGACTTTTTTATTATATTTCTTTCTCCAAATTTAAACCTTCTACTAACCTATGTTCTCTCTTTCGGCCCACTTTCTCCCCCCTTCCCCCTTCCCCCTAGGGGTAGAATGGAAAATACATAATATATGACTTAAATCTTCAATATCCGTGTCAAGTAAAAATGGAGCAACTTTTTTTGGGACTGGAGGAATAGTTTATTTTAACCAAAAAAAAAATTAAGGATAGAGAGGCACGATAGCTAAAATTAATTAAACAAAGATGACATCAAAACAAAAAATGGTTATGCAGTAGTGCACCACAAACATGGAAATATGCATTTCGAATAAAATTAAAACAAGTGGAGAAGTTAAAGTGTAAGGTTTGGTATGGAGAAGGATTATGCATAACAAACCTTAGCCATTCAGAGCCGAAGGCTAAGAGGGATATATCATGAGTTAGTCACGAAGAACTAAAGAAAGTGTAAGGCATTAAGAACATCTTAGCCGAACTTGCTAACATAGACAAAAGGTCAACGGATACTTGCAAAGAAAGTATAATGTACCTTGACATTCCAATTCTGGCCTTCTTTAATTTAAAATAAAGAATGACTATTAAAATTCTCTATTGGGGTTTATGGTGTCTAGAGTATTGATAATTTCTTTCAGCATTTTATGGAAATTATGGAACATGGACTGAGTTTCATACATGATTGGATTTTGTCCTTCAAGTTTTTGCGTCTTTAAATAGATCAAGCATCTAACTCAAAATTAATTAGTCATGATGAAAGAGACCACAAGGCTTATGTGTTATATGTTGAATTGTTAACTCTTAACTTTTTGACGTGGCCTTGTATCTAACATGCCCCCTGACCAAACTCTTTTATGAATAAGTCAATTATGTGAATGGATTAAATTGGGTGGCAATAAATTTTTAAGTTTTAGTTATCTAATGAGTTGTATTGACTCGCTTTCACACCTTATAAAATAAACATTTGTTCAAAAATCTTAAACAGCTCGTGAATGACAATAACAATGTTATTATGCTTAATAATCCCCTCAGATGCAACCTCTTATTTACACAGAAAAAAACAAATCAATGAGATATCTCGCGAATGCAAGCGGGGTTGTATCTCAACGGAAACATTAAGTTGAACTCAAAGAAAATAAATATCATTTGTCGGGTCGAGCTAGGTTACAAGCGATGATATTAAAGTCAATTTTGTATCTGTACTTAAGTCATATATCCTATATATTTAAAAAAAAATCAAGTACACCAAAGCCAGTGAAACAGAGGAAGAATTATTTTTTCTCTCAATACATTTGGTGTCTTGACGGTCGTGGGCACTCAAATTTGACCCATCTTAAAAGGTTAAGAACTTTTTTTAACTTACATTTGTTACAAAAATATTAAGGTTAAAATTATTATAGCTTTTGCTAAAATAATGCCAGTTTTTAAGTGGTTATATAATTTGGTCTAATCCGATGTACATATAGTTTGACAAAAGTCATTACACCCTTTTGCCAGTAGCTAAATATTAGTGCAATTCCGCTTGATTGAATTTTTCTATTTCACAATCAAATAGAATTCCACTTAAAAGGAAAGGGGCAGTTTCGTCTTTACAAACCCTTTCCTGTCCACTGCTCCGTTTATAAGCCTCCCAGTACAAAAATTAGGGTATAAAAGCCCCAAATCTCTCTCCCTCTCTCAACGATTACATCCCCGGACATTCCGCTCTCCCCTTCTTACTCACTTCATCGGTAGCTTTCCCGCTATACACTTGTCTATTATCGTTCAATTTGAACTCTTGTTAGAAAGCTTGAATGTAATTACAGAGATCGTTTGTTAACAGATCTTGCTAAGGGACAGAAATGGCGACATTTGAACTGTACCGCAGGTCAACAATCGGCATGTGTTTGACCGAAACACTGGACGAGATGGTCTCCAATGGCGTCCTCAGCCCCGAGATCGCCATTCAAGTCCTCGTTCAGTTCGACAAGGTTCGTAACTTTTGTCCGGCTTTTTCTGCGAGTTGATACAACAGAAAATGTAATCATTTTTCTATGTTCTGACTTGTCGTTCTTATTTTACGCTCCTTCCTTTCATTGGGTTTTGTCTTTTTTGACTTTTAGTGAATTCCTAGCATAGATTTGGTGCGTGCAAAAGTTGGCTCCACTCATTGTTTTTACAAGCTTGACCTGCCCAACGATAATTATTTAGTCTGTGATTACCATTTGAGTCCAATTCAACGTCGACACGTACTATATCTATCCTAGGAATGGAACAGAGGTAGTACGAGTTTAAGTTGTCAAATTGTACTAACTTACTTTCGCATCGTTGTTTGCGTTCGATTCAATGTTTATTTAAATTACGTCTAGAAGTTTGTGAAAGAGTCAAGGGGGACAAAAATTGTGGAATGGAGGGATTATTGTTCGACACAAACACATGCTTATGTATTTGGCTGTGTTTGGTGTTAGTTTGCCTTATTGGTTATATCACTTTGTGGATTGCAGTCAATGACTGAAGCTCTGGAAAGTCAAGTCAAGAGCAAGGTCTCCATCAAGGTTAAGTTTTTTACTCCTTATGTAGTAAATGCTGCGTTCTCTTGTTCCCTTGTATAATGCTTGTCCCAATTGCTAGAAGTTTTGTTGATAAAAGTCTTGAAGCATCTATTTTCAGTAGAATTAGAAATTATGGTGCAGTAATATATTTGTATTGTAACAAGTTGATTGTTTAGAAAAATGTCTGATCATCTAATGCATCAAGTGAAGAAGGATACCTAGTCAGCATCAACTACAACGTACGGGAATAAGTGATGCAAGTAAAGCTACGTCTTACCTTTTATAGCTTCAAGCTTCCTTGCAAAGAATCGGGTCTTGTCTTTAGCTATGAGTATGCATGCAGGAGCTCCTTGTTGTCATCATCATTTGCTTTTCTTCTTGCCAAGTTCCTTTAGGGCTCAACTTCATGCATATAATAGCCAAACGGTTCATTTCTTGGTCCAAATTGAAATTTTGATTAGAATATATCAGACATAAGGCCATTGGTTATGAAGCTGATTGGTTTTCAGTCTTTATTGTTGGTCTGGACTTTTTGCCAGTGAATTGCCAACTAAAGCCAAACACGTGCAAAGTTGATCATATATAAGGTATCGTATACCGATGATATATTATATAAAAGGTATGGTGTACTGATGGTATCTGTTGTCATTATTGCAATGCTGAGACACTTGATTCTGCTTGTGTCTATTCTTTTTCTACAAACAGTTAAGTGAGACGATTTTGATCTTATCATTGATGCTATTAGATACCATTTCTTGAGCACATGATGCTACTATGATCAAGCTACTTGGTGTTGTCTTCAATTGAGATTGTTGTAAATGCATACCGTGTACATGCCTGTATCTGCTTTTCATCAGAATCATACTCATAAGATGCATACTGCTTCAACATGACAAGGAATGGATCTCTGTGGGTGCACAGTATGGTCATTATGGAAAACACAACTATTTATGAAGTTGGACCTGATGAATAAGCTTCACATAGAGACACCACAATTGTTCCACAAGAGTTGATCCCTTTATGCCTTGCATTCTGAAAAATTCCCTATTAATGGTTTCCTTTTCTTCTAGAACACTGAGTAAAAAATGTTCTAAAGTTCCCTCATTCTTTCTATTTTGCTTTTTATGACACAAACATCAAGCTTTATATATGGGAGTTTTATACACTAAAGTTTTCTTGGGAAAATGACGTAATACACAAAGAGCTAAATTAGAGACGAAATGGGTAACATGTGCATCATTATAGCCTTTAATGTGCTTATACATGTCCTTTTACGAGGATACTTGTACGGTTCTGTGTATGCTTACTGGGTAACCAACATAGTTAACTGAAATCTGTTGAAGTTTCAACATGCCAGAACAGAAATAACCACTAGAATGTAGAAGATATATGGGGTGTATCAGAAACAGCAGAAATGGCAATAACGTTTTCTTCCAGTCTATAGCTGGCATCCAATTTTTCAAGATTGGCTACATGGATCTGGGGCATGTAGTGTTGTCCTGTTGTTATTAAGTACCTTTAGAAAAAGGTTGAATCAACTAAAGCACTAGACTCCGTGCTCTTTCCAGCATTCTTCATTTCTCTTGTTGTTAGTTTTAGTGATTTCGGGTCCCCAAAGAGTGTTTTGGGATCTTCTTCCTGCCTCTCCTTGTCAAGTTTTATCAGGCAATTCTATGCTGCGTTTTTGCTGGTTTCTGCACCAAAAGACAAGGATGTCGTCACTGCAACTACCGGAACGGCCCTTTCCGACTTTTCTGTGCTATATCAAGCCCCAACCTCAAAACCTTGGGACATCTTTTGGGGTTAACACGAACTAAACCCCCCAGTTTTTACAAATTGAGAGAGATTTCTACTATGCAGAGCATAAATTGGTTAGCGCAGACAGCATTGGTAGCACTTCCATGGTATGTGCTCTTCTCACCATTAGGTATCTCCCTATGAAACCCAAGTTCTTACATGCAACGGAAAGAAAGACGGCATTTCCTTGTTGAGGACAGGAAGCATTTTGTAGTACGAATTCCAGGCTCAGATTCAACAGTGTCTAACCACCTGTGGCAACAGGGTGATGGTAGATTATAGTTAAGTGGTCTAGGGGTTAAGTCTTTTATTGAGCTGTTCACCCTTCGGAAGGCTCTTTGGTTTTTATGCTCTTGATTCATCAGTACGAGCTCTGACAGTTTTGCATGAATTTCCTTTCTTTGGATGATACAATGTTACTATTTGCAGATTAAAAGCACACAAAAGGATCTTCCCGTGTAGTCACTCTCATTTATTTTCAAAGCTGTAATTATTTAAAGTTACAAAAGATATTCATGTGATGAGACAGGTATGAGAATATCAACTTGCTAGAGTTAACTCAATCACGTGTGACTGTTACAAGTGATTTTAGTTTTTACTGTTGAATTTTCAGATATTCTAGAATCTCCTATAGATTGCCTAGAAAACATGGGAGAAATATGATGTCGTTCTAGTGTTGTATAGTGGTGATAATTGGAGACTGTTACTATTGAAAAACTATTATAACAAAGATAACTATTGGAACCTGTTGAAGTTGAATGGTTGTCCTTGTGCTAGCCTATTCTCTGGTACTCACTGATTTTTTCAGCATGCAAGTATATTGATATTCTAGTGTGGACAGAGAGCTGGTCGACTCGGTTTAAGAAATGGCCTAAAGTGTGCATCGTGTTACATAGATCTATCGAACCCCAAGATGTTTAGAACATAATAATGGTGTTTAGTAGAGTTGCCATTGGAGATTTATTGTGCATTTGGAACTACTTCTTGGGTATGTTATGTGGTGCAAGTTTAGGCAACCTGTGTAATTTAAAATGCTAAATATGACTCCTCCGCCAATGTGAACAAAGTGTTCATATGTGAGATTGCTCCTCTCTGCTTCATAAGAGAGTGTGTGTAACCGAAGAGGAGCAGTTTCGCGATCACCTTTTCTGCAGTTCCTCTTCTAACAGCTAAGCTTGATAGAGACCTTGAGGAAGTAAGGTCGTCTGAAGTATAACGTGGCAAATCAATGCAAAGGTATGGAAATCAATGGAAATAGACGCTATTTGCCTGCTGATTATTCTCTCGTATGCATAGTTAAGCCGATAGTCCCTACCACCCAATTGCTAGTAACGGCTAGCTTTTTGGGAGTTAGTCAATAGTCAAAATAACCGAGTACTTGAGTGAGGACGACTGATGAAATGAGTTGACTTCCCAATTAGGATTGGATTTCACCATGTGTTGGCTTGAAGCCCATATCTCCTTACCCTTATTATGGACGAGCTTACTAAGGATATCGAGGTTGAGCGTCCCCATGGTGTATGTTATTTGCAGATGATATGGTCTTAATCGATGAAACTAGAGTAAGACTAAAAGTTAGAGTGATGGAGAAGTGCTTTGGAATCGAAAGGCTTTAGGTTAAGCAGGTCTAAGACAGAGAGTACTTCGAATGCAATTTTAGTAAAAGAGGTCTAGAGAGGAGGTAAGTATGGATGGTCAACAAATAGCCAGAGGAACATCTTTAGGTTGTTGGATTAATGATGCATAAAGAGGGAGAGATGGACAAGGATGTTGCCCATAGGATAAGAGCAGGCTGGCTTAAGTGGAGATCTGTGCCTGGGTTGTGTGTCTGGGTTGTTAAGTGATCACAACATTTCTCTCAAGTAGAAGGGAAAATTGTATAAGGAAGGATAAAGTAAGAAATGAGGATCCGCAACAAAGTGGGAATAACACCGATTGAAGAAAAGATGGGGAAACATTGCTTGAGATGGTTTGGTCATATCCCATGCACGCCTCTAGAGGCCCTTTAAGAAGAAGCCATTTGTGCCAAACTGATGGGGTAAGATAAGGTAGGGGTAGACCGAGGATAAATGGGGATAAGTAGTGAGAGAAGACTTGACTGTTACGAATTTATAAGACAATATATGTGCTTTCATAGGGCGGAATGGAAGAAAAAGATTCATGTAGCCAACGCTAACGAGTTTGGGACAAAGGCTTGGATGATGGTGATGATTATGAGTCAGTAATCAAAACAAGATTTTATCTTGCGACGTAAGCGCCATATGTTCCACATTAATTTGGTAATGGTCTCCAAATACTTCTAGTCTGGCCTAATTGGAACCTGACTAGGTGTGCTTTGGTAGGCTTTCATGGAAAGTTCTGCTTGTAATTTTTGGTTTTTCTTTTTTCCCTTTCTGTTCACTTGTTATATGTTTTAAATAGCGAATTTGGGCTGTTGTCTTGGGTAATGGAGTGTTTTATTGCCTCCTCTCTCCGTTTGTCTACTCCATTAACCTTTTCCTCTTCCACCGCTTGGTTTTGATGCTTTCAATCAGTTGAACTCGCACATGCTGAAGTTAATAATGGCATTTAAAACTTGAGATTGCAATTCCACGTGTTTGTGATTTTGAGCGTGTTAAAAAATGTTGAGGTTTCTTATGTTTTTCTCCTTTAGCTTTTTTTTTTAATTATTTCTGCCTTCGGCTTGTAATGTATCTCGTTTGGCACCTGTTATCATTTGAAGCCCCGCAAAATGGTTCGTTTCATTGCTGCCCCTTTGACAATCCACTCTGTGCTACTGCCAGCTAAATTGTACTTTTACAGACGTTGCAACAGAACTTGACTATTTTAGTTCACTGCTTGACAAAAGTCTTATTGAAAAATCGTTCAAATGTGGCTATGTTAGAATCTGTTTCTTTACGTTCAGCTTTTGGATTTACTTGCCTACTTGCCTTGTCGTGTTGCCTAATTCGTCATTATACCATATATTTTCGCGACTGGGAGATTTGGATGTTACAGCTAATCTACCTTGTTCATCCTAATGCTTCAGGGACATCTTCACACCTACAGATTCTGTGACAACGTCTGGACCTTCATCCTGCAAGATGCTATATTTAAGAACGAGGAGAACCAAGAAAATGTTGGCCGGGTTAAGATAGTGGCATGCGACTCGAAGCTGCTCACGCAATGAGATGCCCAGCATTTCTACTGCGCTGCTGTACTCGCAAGAATAGGACATTGTGCACAATATGTATAATCCTTTAACATGGACATGTATAATCACTTGATGTTACTGGGTCCTATCTCCCCTTCAATGCATAATTCTTCTCGTTTCTCGTGTTGATTTTGGTCATGAGTAGCCATGTTTGCGGTACCTGGATGACTGCTTTAGCCCAAACTTGATTGTGTAAATGAAAGAAGGCATTGGGTTGGTAATAGCTCGAATTGGCAAATTTGTTAAGTTCTATGTAAAACTTGATTTTACTTGTTCGTACAAGGAACCAAGCTTGACTAGCGGCTATTTAGCACTAATATTATATAGTATAGAACTAATAAATTGTCAGCGGTATCTGGCCATCCATGCTGACAGTGTGGACGGGTCAAATTACAATATCTGCATGTATGTATGTGTGTTTGTATACACGTATCTATGGAGAGAGGGAAAGAAAGATGAACTAGCCAAAAAAATGAAATTATCCATAAATCCCTTTTCATCAGGAAATAAAGGTTGAAAAGGTAGGAAATCTTTTGCAAATTTACTTCAACCTGTGCAATTGACGATTGTTGACCACATTTCGATGTGCTTATAAATTGAGAAGCCGGAGGTGGGCTCCTGATTTAAAAAACTAGCAAAAACTCAATGAAAAGGTTGAAGATGAAAAGAAAAGTACTTTTACAATATTCCAAACTCTAAATTAAATACACATGAAGTGAAACAGATATTAAAAAAATGCTACAATTTCATGGCAAAGTAACGATCGATCATGTTTCACATTAGTGTGCCGAGTAAAGTGTCCATGGAAAAACAACTGTAATTTTGTTGAACACTAGAGTTTTATAATCTACTTGTCAAAAACGTTAAGGTTATGTAATCTACATACTTTATAAAAAATTTAGCGTATGTTGATTTAAAAGTAGAAAGTATGAAATTAATTAAATAGTGACAGAAAATAATATCGCGATAATTAATAAAATTCTACCGTACATATTACTGTAAAAGTAAAAGCTATAAGGCGAGCCAACAATTTACTCAAACTTGAGGTTAATAAGAAGGGAAAAATAGCGAATGACCCCCTCTACTTTACACGTTGTGCATTTTGCCCCCTACACTTAAAACTTAAGCACTAAACTCCCTCACAGTTTAAGAAAATGAGCACTTTAGACGGTTCCGTTATGAACAGCGTGAAATGATCAAAATACCCTTATTTCCTTACCCTATTTAAGTTTAATGCCATTCTAATTTAAAAAATTAGAGTTCTCAAATTAGGGTTTACAATTTTAAAATCTTCATTTCCAAATTAGGTTTCTCTTCACCTTCCCCTTACCCGTTGCCGCAAACCCCGCCTTGTCGCTGCACGCACTCATCCTCCCCCCACCCCGTCGCCATTAACCGGAGGTCATTTGTGTATGGTGGTTGTTTTTTATGGCTTGACCGGCCGTGGTGGTACGGGTGGGTACATATTTGATTGGGTTGGAATTGACGCCAGGGGTGGGCTGATTGAATGGTGTTGGGGTGTGATGAAGGTACGATGGGGGTCGTGGTGGCAGTGGATCGCGGCGGGGTAGCAACACAAGTGGTGGTCGGGGGAAACGACGGTGGGCCGAGCTTTTGGCATTACCAAAAGGTGTGTGTGTAGGAATGGCAACGTGAAGCATTAAGGCGACATCATCTCAACATGAAATTTTTACAAAGCGAATAATGATCATCAACAATCAATATTTTTAATATAAGTGCAAGAGGACTATTCATCGGCAATGTTCACATTAATTCTCAACAAACAAGTTATTTATATAATGAGAAATAAGTATGACCATTTATGCATGCTTCATGACATATAAGTTTAGTGTATATCACAATGTTAAATAGAGCCAAGTTTTACCCTCTTGATGAAATACCAAGGAATTGAGCTCATGAGTGATCATTCTTGAAGTCCATTTTCTTGACAAGCTTTGAGGCTCTCCTCGTGTGCAGCGGAGGTAGAGATGGTGGTTTCACGATAGTGGCGGCATTTGAGATTGTTAGTGGCCTGTGCAGTCGAGGAGTTGGACGGGTCGAGTTCCCGAAGGTGAAGATGGTGGTTTCGCAGTAATAACGACGTTTGGGTTTGTTGATGGCCCGTGCGGCGGAGGAGAAGGAGAGGTGGGTCAATTGAAGGGGAGATGAAGGTACGATGGGTCAATTGAAGGGGAGAGGTGGGCCAATTGAATGGTGTTGGGGTGTGACGAAGGTACGATGGGGGTCGTGGTGGCAGTGGATCGCGGAAGTGGGTTGTCATGGTATGTGGTGTTAGGATGTTGCGTAGGTGGTGTTGATGTAAGACGGTGGTGCAATTGAGGTCCCGGCGGTCTGTCGTCACAGCTAAGGAAGATGGATTTGAGGGAGAATTGAGTTGGGGTTGTTACGGCGGCGCGGGTCAACGGCGGCGAAGTAATCGGTGGTAGTGGAAGGCTACTTTGACGAGCGTCGGTGCCGTTTTGGTGGTGCCGTGGTATAAGGTTCTGATGAGGAAGAGATAGAAGGATGAGCAAAATTGTCATTTAAAAAAAAAACTTTATTCAGCGCATGTGTTGACCACGCGCTGTTTATTTTAACAGTTTCCGTCTAACGTGCCCATTTTCTTAAACTGTGGGGGGTTTAGTGCTTAAATTTAAAGTAGAGGGGAGCAAAACGCACAACGTGTAAAATAGAGGAGGTGATTCCCTGTTTAACCCTAATAAGAACTCCAGTTGTTCAGACTCAGATTATGATTGATCTTGAGTCGGCGTCGACGTATTTAGGTTCAATAGTTATTGTGATTGAGAAAAGGAGAAAAAACGAATAAACCCAATGGATCGAAAGCACAAACCGCCTTTCAATAGCCCCTGTAGTGGAAGGGGACTGTGTTTGTCAAGCTGTGTATAAAAAGCCCCACTCTTCTACCTTTTCCAGGGTAAAACCATAACACACACAAACCCTCCTCCTCCCCCCGTTTCTCTCTCTCTCTCCCTCTACATCTCTCTCTCTCTCTCCCCCTCTATATTTAGACACGCATACACACACAATTATCCAGCTCTGTGGTGTCGACAAACCCTCGGGTGCAAATCAATCGGCCATTTTCTGTCTCCGAAATCAGGTATTTCTCTCTCTTTGTATGTCCGTGCACACAATTTGATCTGTTCGTTTTTGTTATTTCGCGCAATCAAAGGGGCGCTAGTGTTTTCCCTTGGGCTCAATTCGTGGATTACGATGTTTTTTTTTTGTTGTTGTGCGTGTATCGCTTGCTTATGCGTCGTTTGCGTGTATCGTGTGTTTTCAGTATCGTATGTCAGAAGTAGACAAGTGAGATGGCAGCCCTAAGATCGAGGTTGCGGCAACTCCTCTCCGGCCGCGGCTCCCCCGGCCCCACCGTTAAGCTCGACTCCGAGACTGTGAGTTCCTCGATTCCTCACTCATATACTTGTGTACTGTGTGTGCGTGTGTTTTTCTCGTAGTTATTGGCTTATGCGATTTCTACGGTAAGGTTAGGGGTTTATATGGTAGTAGTTGATTGACTCGTTGGCCAGTAGGGCTTTTGTTCCACTTTCAGGGTTTGTGTAGGGCAAATTAATTATTGATTTCGTTCACTTTCGTTTTGCGTAGTGGAAGCCGTGGTTAGTGTGCAGATAAAAATTGATAAGAAAAACAAGCGCGCTTATTTTGACCCTTGAGTGTTCTACGTAGTTTGTGAGCTGCTTGGAATCAGCAGTTTGTTGCAAGTTGTACCTTTTAATAAGGCTTTAGATGTGATGACTTTTATTCAGGCTTTTGAGTGTGGATCAAATTCCAAACGTTTTTTTTTTTTTTTAGGTATTAAAAAGTGGGCTTCAAGCCTATACCTAAATAATTTAGAAAGTAGCACGTGACTTGTTGTTTAACCAATCTCAAAGGATATATTACGACCGTAATTAAGAGTAGCATATATTCGTCTCTTCTGCAACCATTGGATTCAGAGCAAGAATGATGAGATCTAAGTTAGTGCTGCCATGGTCGATGTAGCATAAAGTTTTCTTCATGAAAGTTGCAACTTCTTACTTGTCACAAAGCTTTTCAACATTTCAGTAACCAACATGGACCTGAAATTCTTAGAAACATGAGGCGAAAGTTTATGTTGCTAATGTGGTTATACCTTTGGGCTTTCCTGAACAATTGACATCGCCCTCCTCCCCTTTGAAAGTTGGTATCTCTTGATCCCTTTTATACTTTGTGATGCAGCATATCACTAGGACGCCTCTTTTGTGAGATTAGTTAGTTTATAATTACCTCGTAGGAACCCTGCAGTACTTTGGTTTACACTGCCCAATTAGATGTCGTGAAACTGATACATGATATTAGAATTGGTAAATCAAGGTGCTAGGCCACAGCTATGCTCATCATGTATATATGTATGACATATGCACAAACTCACATCGAGGTTAGACTTGCCGTTTGAACTGATATCGAAATATGCTTGTGAGTGTTTCCTTTTGGCACTTATACAAGGTTGTCACTATTTCTTAAGGCCCACTTTACGGGAATTGGTGCATTTTTACACGCTGAAGAATATTAGGGTGTGATGAGCTCTTATAATGAATTTAACATGCACTTTAGTCGTACGAGCTCTTAAAGCTGAAAATTTAATGGCTGCTACCAATTTATGCTTTGCAGGAGCACATTGATTGTTGCTCTCTTTTCCCTTCCCACCCCCACCCCCACCCCTCCTTTTTTCCCCCTCCATTTTAATCCCATCCAAATATGAGGGTTAAATGTGCTAATTCTACTTGTAATGTTAGCATCTCCTTCTGTCTGACCTCTCTTTATTATTATTATTTTTTTTGACAGAAAATTGTACAGTAAAGATTATTGCCTCAAAGTAAGAGAAAATGTCCCTTGTTTGTCCTTCTTACTAATTAACCTTGTCAATTTTGTTTACCTGCAGCCTCCACAAATAAAGGCATTCATTGACAAGGTTATACAGTGTCCTTTACAAGATATAGCCATACCTCTTTCTGGATTTCGATGGGAATACAGCAAGGTGGTAAACTCTGCCTTTTTTTTTTGTTTGAAGTGTTTTAACCCCCTGCTTTTAGTTATATTTTGGTTTGATTTCAGGGAAACTTTCATCATTGGAGACCACTGTTTCTTCATTTTGATACGTACTTCAAGACATTCATATCGTGTAGGAAAGATCTCCTGCTGACAGATAGCGAATTAGAAGATGATAGTGTGTTTCCAAAGCAAGCAGTTCTACAAATTTTGCGAGTGATGCAGATCATTTTAGAAAATTGCCATAACAAGAGTTCATTTAGTGGCTTAGAGGTAAGGTTAACATAGTTGATCTGGCACTTTTACTGTATAATATACTGGAGTTCTGCAGTTTACTATTTCAAGTATTGTCATGTATTGTACTTGCACCATTGGTGCTTCTTAATCTGCGACTGATTTCTGTTATTCCTATTCAGAATTTCAAGCTATTACTTGCGTCAACAGATCCCGAGATTCTTATAGCAACCTTAGAGACTCTTTCTGCATTAGTGAAAATTAGTCCCTCCAAACTACATGCAACTGGGAAATTGGTTGGCATGGGTTCCATAAACAGCTCTCTCCTGTCCCTAGCCCAGGGTTGGGGAAGCAAGGAAGAGGGCTTGGGCTTATTTTCCTGTGTTGTTTTAAACGAAAGAACCCAAGACGAAGGTCTTTGTTTGTTTCCATCTGATGTACAGAATGATTGTGACAAGTCTCAGAACCGGGAGGGGTCTACACTTTACTTTGAGTTGCACGGAGTGAATTCTCAGAGCACTGAGGAATCTAGGGAAACTCATTCTGGAATGAATGTTATTAATATTCGAGATCTCCATCAGAGGAAAGAGGATGATTTGTCCCTTTTGAAGCTATTTGTTAAGCAGTACAATGTGCCGCTTGAGCAGAGGTTCTTGCTACTTACCAGAATCAGATATGCTCATGCTTTCCGTTCTCCCAGAATATGCAGGCTGTATAGCAGGATCTGTCTCCTTGCATTTGTTGTGCTTGTACAGTCTAGTGATTCTCATGATGAGTTAGTCTCCTTCTTTGCCAACGAACCGGAGTACACAAATGAATTAATAAGGATTGTAAAGTCTGAGGAAACTATATCTGGAACCATTAGAACACTTGCCATGCATGCTTTGGGATCCCAGTTAGCTGCATATGCGTCATCTCCTGATAGGGCACGGATTCTAACTGGATCATCAAATATCAGTTTTGCGGCGGGTAACCGCACGATTCTCCTCAATGTACTGCAGAGAGCGATTTTATCACTTAATAACTCCAATGATCCTTCATCAATTGCCTTTGTTGAAGCACTCCTACAGTTTTATCTTCTCCATGTCATATCTACTTCGGCTTCTGGGAATGCTGTCCGGGGGTCCGGAATGGTCTCCACATTTTTGCCTGTTTTAGAGGATTTTGACCCTGCACACTTGCATCTTGTTTGTTTAACTGTGAAGACAATGCAAAAGCTCATGGACTACAGCAATTCAGCAGTGACCCTCTTTAAAGACTTGGGTGGTGTAGAACTTTTGGCACATAGACTGAAGATAGAAGCACACAGAGTGATTGGTTTGGCTGGGGCAGAGGATATATCAACAAGCTTTGGTGAATGCTTGGGGCTGAGTGATAAGCTTCATTGTCAGAAGAGGCTTATCAGGGTATTATTGAAGGCACTTGGGTCTGCTACTTCTTCTCCAGCAAACTCTACAAGATCTCAGAATGCCTACGATGTTTCCTTACCTGACACACTGTCACTGATTTTTAGAAATGTTGATAAATTTGGAGGCGACATTTATTCTTCTGCAGTGACTGTTATGAGTGAAACAATTCACAAAGACCCTACTTGTTTCTCTGCTCTGGATGAAGTTGGTCTTCCTGATGCGTTCTTATCATCGGTGGTAGCTGGAGTACTTCCTTCTTCAAAGGTTCTTACATGTATCCCTAATGGTCTTGGTGCCATTTGTCTTAATGCAAAAGGATTGGAGGCAGTGAAAGAAACTAAAGCCCTGAGATTTCTTTTTGATATTTTCACCAAAAAGAAATATGTACTAGCATTAAGTGAAGGCATTGTGCCTTTGACAAATGCTGTGGAAGAGCTTTTGCGACACGTATCATCTTTGAGAAGTTCTGGTGTTGATCTAATTATCGAAATCGTTGATAGAATTGCTTCAATAGGGGATGCTACTGGGTCATCGGAAAAAATGAATGAGAGTACTGCTATGGAAATGGATTCTGAAGACAAAGAAAATGTAGGTCCCTGTTGTCTGGTTGGTGCAGCAGATTCAACTACAGATGGCGTTAGTGATGAACAGTTTATCCAGCTTTGCATCTTTCGCGTGCTGTTACTGATTCACAGGACAATGGAGAATTCTGAAACATGTCGGTTATTTGTGGAAAAGTCGATTTTTGAAGCTTTGCTCAAGCTTCTCTTACGGCCTACTATTGCACAGTCATCTGAAGGGATGTCAATCGCTATACATAGCGCCATGGTTTTTAGGAGTTTTGCCCAGCATCATTCTGCTCCCCTAGCACGTGCATTCTGTTCCTCCCTCAGGGATCATCTGAAAAAAGCTTTGACTGGACTTTCCGCGGTTTCTGGATCCTTTTTGCTGGACCCTAAGATGACTCCAGATAGTGAAATATTTTCTTCGCTTTTTCTTGTTGAATTCCTTCTGTCTCTTTCTACCTCAAAAGACAATCGTTGGGTTAATGCATTGCTTACAGAATTTGGAAGTGGGAGCAAGGATGTCCTGGAAGAGATTGGACATATTCAACGGGAAATTCTATGGCAGATTGCTCTGGCTGAAGATGCTAAGCTTGAAATTGAGGATGATGGTGCTGATTCTGCTGATGAGTCACGACAGTCGGAATTGAATTCGACGACTTATGACTCTGAAGAGCAAAGGTTCAACTCTTTTAGACAGTTTCTTGACCCTCTTCTGAGAAGGAGGACGTCAGGGTCGAGTATTGAATCCCAGTTTTTCGATCTGATAAACTTATACCGTGATATTAATCGTGCTACTGGTCTTCAACAAAGACAGGGCGTTGAGGGTTCTTCAAGCCTGCGTATTGGTGCCAGTCACCAGTCACATTCTTCTGATGGTGCTGCAGACAGTGATAGAAAAGAAGATGCCAGGCAGAGATCCTATTATTCTTCTTGTTGCGACATGGTGAGATCACTGTCATTTCATATTACCAATTTGTTTCAAGAGTTGGGAAAAGTGATGTTGCTTTCTTCTCGTCGACGGGAAGATTTAGTGAACCTATCCCCGTCTTCAAAGTCAGTGGCGTCTACCTTTGCTTCACTTGCACTTGACCATATGAATTTTGGAGGCCATGTTAACCCTTCTGGATCAGAGGCATCTGTGTCAGCCAAGTGTCGCTACTTCGGGAAAGTTATTGATTTCATTGATGGCATTTTAGTGGACAAGCAATCGTGTAATCCTGTTTTGTTAAATTGCCTATATGGACGTGGTGTTATTCAATTAGTTTTGACCACGTTTGAAGCTACAAGTCAGTTGCTTTTTACAGTTAACAGGGCTCCTGCATCTCCTATGGAGACTGATGAGGGAAGCTTAAAGAAGGATGAAATAGAAGAAACTGATAATTCATGGATATATGGTCCCCTTGCAAATTATGGGAAACTTATGGACCACATTGCAACTTCTTCTTTTATTCTCTCTAGCTTTACAAAACATTTGCTTACGCAGCCTCTAGTAAATGGAGAAATTCTTTTTCCGAGGGATGCTGAGACATTTGTTAAGGTCCTGCAGTCCATGGTACTGAAGGCAGTGCTTCCTGTTTGGACTCACCCTCAGTTTGCTGATTGCAATTATGATTTCATTGCAATTGTAATTTCGATCATTCGGCACATCTATTCTGGGGTTGAAGTGAAAACTGTCAGCAGCAGTGCAGCTCGTTCAGCTGGGCCTCCCCCAAATGAAACAACTATCTCAACGATTGAGGAGATGGGGTTCTCCAGGTCCCGAGCGGAAGAGGCTCTGAGGCAGGTTGGGTCAAATAGTGTTGAGCTGGCAATGGAGTGGTTGTTCTCTCATCCAGAGGAAGCCCAAGAAGATGATGAGCTTGCTCGAGCACTTGCTATGTCCCTTGGGAACTCTGGATCAGACACAAAGGAAGATGTTGCTAATGGGAGCACTCAGAACATTGAGGAAGAAATGGTCCTACTCCCGCCTGTTGATGACTTGTTATTAACATGTCGGAAACTCCTGCAGATGAAGGACTCTCTTGCTTTTCCGGTTCGGGATCTGCTTATAATGATATGTTCTCGCAATGACGGTGAATACAGGTCCAATGTCATCGCATTTATTGTAGAGCAAGTGAGGCTTTGTAGTTCCTTTTCTGATAGCGGAAACAGTAACATGCTATCCTCCCTTTTTCATGTTCTTGCTCTAATTTTTAATGAGGACGTGGTGGCGCGAGAAGTTGCGTCCAAGAATGGGCTGGTTAAAGTTGCTTCAGATTTATTGTCACAATGGATCTCTGGTTCCAGTGAGAGCGAGACGTTTCAAGTTCCAAAGTGGGTGACCGCAGCTTTTGTTGCTATTGATCGGCTCGCTCAAGTGGATCAAAAATTAAATGTTGATATCTCAGAGCTGTTGAAGAGTGATGATGTTGATAGTCAGACATCTGTACTGATAGATGAGAATAAGCAACACAAGTTGCAGTCAACTTTGGGACTATTCTCAGAACACGTGGATTTACAAGAGCAGAAGAGACTTATTGAGATCGCTTGTGGTTGCTTCAGGAACGAGCTTCCGTTCGAAACAATGCAAGCCATTTTGCAGCTATGTTCTACCCTCACGAGAACTCATTCTATTGCTGTTAGTTTCCTTGATGCCGGGGGCTTGCGTTTACTTCTTTCCTTACCAACAAGGAGCCTTTTCGTTGGGTATGACAATGTTGCTGCTAATATAATCCGCCATATCCTAGAAGATCCACAGACACTTCAACAAGCAATGGAATCTGAAATTCGGCACAGTGTGGTGTCTGCTCCTAACCGACAGTCGAATGGAAGGCTAACACCTCGAAATTTTCTGTTAAATTTAACTTCCGTCTTTTCTCGCGATCCAGTGATTTTTTTGCGGGCTGCTCAGTCTGTGTGCCAAGTTGAGATGGTGGGTGAGAGGCCGTACATTGTCTTGTTGAAAGATCGCGACAAGGATAAATACAAAGAAAAGGATAAGGAGAAAGACAAAGGAGAGGAGAAGGACAAACCACAAACTGCCGAGGGAAAGGCCAGTATGGGGAATATGAGCTCATTGGCTCCTGGGAGTGGGCATGGAAAACCTTTTGACACAAGTTCCAAAAATCTTAAGGCTCATCGAAAACCTCCTCAGAGTTTCATAAATGTGATCGAGCTTCTTTTGGATTCAGTTATTACTTTTGTGCCACCTCTGAAGGATGACCAAGTGACAGGTAGTTCATCTTCGACAGATATGGACATAGATGTTGCTATCAGCAAGGGGAAAGGAAAAGCTGTCGCCGCTTTACCTGAAGAAGATGCAACCAGTAACCAGGAGTCTTCTGCGTCTTTGGCAAAGATTGTATTTCTTTTGAAGCTCTTGACCGAGAGTCTATTGATGTATGCCTCAGCAGTTCATGTTCTTCTTCGAAGAGATGCAGAAGTTAGCAGTTGCAGGGGCCCTCCTCAAAGAGGTCCTACTGGTTTCTATGCTGGCGGAATATTTCACCACATTCTTCACAAATTTCTTTCCTACTCCAAAAATTCTAGAAAGGAAAAGAAAACAGATATAGACTGGAGGCACAAACTAGCTAGCAGGGCAGGCCAGTTTTTGGTGGCATCTTGTGTCCGCTCTCCCGAGGCGAGGAGAAGAATTTTTATGGAGATAGGTCGCGTTATTAATGACTTCGTTGACTCTTCTAAAGGAGTTATGCCACCAGAAAGCAATATCCCAGCGTTTGTTGATCTGCTCAATGATGTACTGGCTGCTCGCTCACCTACGGGCTCTTACATATCTGCAGAAGCTTCTGTTACTTTCATTGATGTTGGTTTAGTTAGATCCTTGAGTCGTTTACTCCATGTGCTGAACCTGGATTGTAATGAGTCGCATAAGGTTGTTACCGGGCTTGTGAAAGTTCTGGAGCTGGTGACTAAGGAGCATGTTCATGCTGCTGAGTCTAATTCTGGGAAAGGTGAAAATTCTACAAAACCTCCCGATCAAAGTCATCCAGGAAGAGAAAATAATAGTGAAAGTGCATCCCATCTTAATGCAAATTCTGTGCCAGCTGATCAGATTGGGTCTTTTAATACTGTCCATACCTATGGAGGATCTGAGGCTGTCACGGATGATATGGAGCATGACCAGGATATTGGTGGAGGTTCTGCCCCTCCCAGTGAAGATGATTACATGCATGAAACTTCTGAGGACACGAGGGATCTTGAAAATGGCCTTGATGCTGTGGGTATAAGATTTGAAATGCAACCTGATGTTCAGGAGAATCTTGATGTTGATGATGACGAGATGTCGGGGGATGATGACGAAGATGGGGATGATGAGGAACACATTGACCTGGAAGAAGATGAAGTTCATCATCACCTGCCTCTTCCTGACATAGATCAAGATGGCCATGAAATTGATGAAGAGTTTGATGAGGAGATGATGGAGGAAGAGGATGAAGATGATGAGGATGATGAAGGCGGTGTAATACTTAGACTGGGGGAGGGGATGAATGGAATTAGTGTGTTTGACCATATCCAGGTATTTGGTAGGGATCAGGGTGTCTCCAGTGAAACTCTCCAAGTGATGCCTGTTGAAGTTTTTGGCTCCAGAGGCCAGGGGCGTACTACATCCATCTACAATCTTCTGGGAAGAACGGGTGACAGTTCAACCGCTTCTCAGCATCCACTTTTGGTGGAGCCCGGTTCCTTGCAGACAGTTCCTCCAAGACAATCAGGTATGTGGTTTTTCCCTTTTCACCTCTTTTAAGTATGTGATTTTTTTCAAAATATGGTGACGTGGGTTCTTTTGTTTCTTTTTCATTCTATAAAATCATTTAGCTCGTGGATTCTGACTTCTGGCCGTAATTTATTTTGGTCTTCCCCTTCCAGATAATGCTCGTGATGCTTCCTTGGAGAACACTTCATCGCAGTTGGAGTCTGTTTTCCGGTCACTTAGGAATGGACGCCATGGACATCGACTCAACATGTGGGCTGATGATAACCAACAAAGTGGTGGATCAAATGCATCTACAATACCTAATGGTCTTGAAGATCTGCTTGTTTCCCATTTGAGACGTCCTACCCCAGAGAAATCCTCTGATCAGAATACAGCAGTGGAATCTCAAAGGAAAAGTGAGGCCAGTCAGTTCCCAGAATCAACAGAAATGATGCCTGAGAGACATGGTGAAAATAATGGCAACGCTGAAGGCAATTATGCACCTGTTCCCTCTTCTGCAGCGCTGGACAACTCCGGGAGTGCCGATATTGCACCCGCGGCGACTGAATCTGAACGGGTAATAGATGCATCAGTCACACAGCTTCAATCTGTTGAAATGCAGTTTGAACACAATGATGCTGTTGCCCGGGATGTTGAAGCAGTGAGCCAAGAAAGTAGTGGTAGTGGGGCCACATTAGGGGAGAGCCTTCGAAGTCTAGATGTCGAGATCGGAAGTGCTGATGGCCATGATGATGGTGGTGATAGGCAAGGTTCCACCGATTCTAGAACAAGAAGAACAAATGTCTCATTTGGAACTACTCCGGCTAGTGGGAGAGATGCATTCCTCCATAGTGTAACAGAGGTTTCAGAAATTCCTAATCAAGAAGCAGATCAGGCTGGTGCAGCTGAGGTACAGCAGCAAGTTGTTGAGGATGATTCTGGATCAATTGACCCTGCATTCCTAGATGCACTTCCAGAGGAGTTGCGTGCAGAGGTTCTTTCGGCTCAACCGGGTCAAGCGTCACAACCTTCACAAGCTGAACCACAAAACAGTGGAGATATTGATCCTGAATTTCTTGCTGCCCTTCCCCCAGACATTCGTGAAGAAGTTCTAGCACAACAGCAGGCACAAAGGGTACATCAGTCACAGGAGTTGGAAGGACAACCTGTTGAAATGGATACCGTGTCAATAATTGCTACATTTCCTTCGGATTTACGGGAAGAGGTATGATTGCGTTGTCTTGATATTTCATGATGGTTGTTTCTGTTGTACAAACATATCCTCTTCTACTTGACATTTATTTGGTAACCCCAGGTTCTATTAACATCCTCTGATGCTATTCTTGCCAATCTCACCCCTGCTCTTCTTGCGGAGGCACAAACATTGCGTGAGAGGTTCGCACAACAGTATAGCCGAACACTCTTTGGTATGTATCCTAGAAACCGAAGAGGCGAGTCCTCTAGGAGGGGTGGCGGTATTGGATCTAGCCTGGATAGAACCGGTGGAATTACTCGTAGGTCTGTAGGGAGTAAGCCGGTTGAAGCTGATGGGACTCCTTTGGTTGACACAGAAGATTTGAAAGCAATGATTCGGCTGTTTCGTGTAGTTCAGGTACACTTGATCTGTATAATTTATCCTTTATAGCTGTTCTTCTTTATGATCTATTTGCTAATTGATGTTATATTACAGCCACTTTATAAAGGTCAGCTACAGAAGCTTCTTTTGAATCTATGTGCTCATAGTGAAACGAGAACTGCTCTGGTAAAAATCCTTATGGACGTATTGATGCTTGATGTAAGAAAGCCTGCCAATCATACGAGTACTTCTGAACCGTCATATAGGCTTTATGCTTGCCAAAGTCATGTTATGTATTCTCGCCCTCAGTATTTTGATGGTAAGGCCTCTATTCTGATCTCTCATTGTTTAATCGGCAAGTGTTATACATTGTTGACGAGTCAAATGCGAAGGCCTTTTGTTGTCATCATTATAAATTTGCTGCCCATGTTTGGTAGTTTGAAAACTGGAGAAGGCTGATATAGTCTCTGATTATCCTAATTAATGCAGTCCTTCACACATATAGTCAATACTTCTGACACTAATTTATTCTAGAAGGCCGAGCACCCAAAGATGGCCTCGTATAATTGGAGCCATTTGCTGAAAAAAGCTAGGAAGATAACATTTTATCAAAATATTTGAAGCAGGGTGGCACATATTCGGCCTTTTCTTACATGTATCTCGTCTCTTCTAGGTGTTCCTCCTCTGGTGTCTCGGCGTGTTCTTGAAACTCTCTCCTATTTGGCTCGAAGTCATCCTTTTGTGGCAAAGATTCTGCTTAAGTGTAGCCTCCCTTTAGGGGCTGTGCAAGAGTCTGATAATCATAGCAAGGCACGGGGAAAAGCTGTCATGGATGTTGGGGATGATGAGTCAGAGAGGAAGCAGAATCAGGAAGGATACTTGCCCATTATGTTGCTTTTCAGCCTCTTAAGTCAACCGCTGTACTTGAGAAGTATAGCCCATCTTGAACAGGTTAGCAATTTGTGAAGAAATGTATTTTGCTTTTACATAAAACTTTTATCATATGCTTACCTCGTTAATTCAAAATTTTCCTTTCTTTTTTTCAAAAAAATCTTTGTTTCAGCTTCTACTTTTATTGGATGTCGTCATCGATAATGCTGATCGCAAATCAAATTCTTCTGATGAGCCTGGGACATCAGTTACTGAACAGTTTTCTGGTCAGTCCACTTCTGATGCTGTGATAATTGCGAGTGATGCAATATCTTCTGGCTCTGACGCTAGATCGTTTAAGGCCGAGGATACCATCAAATCCTCAGCTTCTGGGGCAAGTAAAGAGAGTGGCCCTGAAAGCGTTCTGTTCAACCTACCACAAGCAGAGCTTCGGCTTCTATGCTCATTGCTTTCGCGAGAAGGGTAAGATCACTATGATAAATGCTCATCAGGATTGAATATTCTCTAGGTTTCTTTCTTCGTTTTCACTTTTATGCTTGGAGTAACATTTTTCATTTGTCTTCAGTCTGTCAGATAATGCATATGCTCTTGTTGCTGAAGTATTGAAGAAGTTGGTGGGTGTTGCTCCCACTCATTGCCATCTGTTTATCATCGAGCTAGCCAGTTCTGTTCAAAACTTAACCAAGTCTGCAATGAATCAGCTGCGCATATTTGGAGAAGTAGAGAGAGCACTCCTTAGTACGACATCTGATGGAGCTGCCATTCTCAGGGTTTTGCAGGCATTAAGCTCCCTCGTCGGCTCACTTAATGAGAACAAGAAGAATCTTTCGGACAGGGAGCAAGCTGCTGCTCTTTCTCTGGTGTGGGACATCAATGCAGCTTTAGAGCCTTTGTGGTCGGAGCTGAGCACTTGCATAAGCAAAATAGAGAGTTATTCAGACTCCACTCCTGATTTGTCAACCTCGTCCGTTATTTCAATAGCTAAACCATCTGGTGCAATGCCTCCACTTCCAGCTGGTACACAGAATATTTTGCCATATATAGAGTCATTCCTTGTGATGTGTGAAAAGTTGCAGCCTGGGCTGTCAGGTACGGGCCATGATTTTGTTGGAACGTCTGCGGTTCCTGATGCTGATGATACCAGCACTTCTGATAGCCCGCAGAAAACTTCAGGGCCTGTTAAAGTTGATGAAAAGAACGTTGCTTTCGTGAAGTTCTCAGAGAAGCATAGGAAGCTCCTCAATGCGTTCATCCGCCAAAACCCTGGGTTGCTTGAAAAGTCTTTCTCACTCATGCTGAAGGTTCCACGCTTCATTGATTTTGACAACAAGCGTGCTCACTTTCGATCTAAGATCAAGCATCAACATCAGCATCAGCATCATCACAGTCCTTTGAGAATCTCTGTGAGAAGAGCTTATATTCTTGAAGATTCATATAACCAACTCCGCACAAAGACAAAAGAAGACTTGAAGGGGAGATTGACTGTTCACTTCCAAGGGGAGGAAGGTATCGATGCGGGTGGTCTTACCAGAGAATGGTATCAGTTGTTATCCCGTGTTATTTTCGACAAGGGAGCTCTACTATTTACGACAGTTGGAAGTGATTCAACATTCCAGCCAAATCCTAACTCGGTTTACCAAACAGAGCATCTTTCATACTTCAAGTTTGTTGGGCGAGTTGTGAGTAGCTCTACCTGTTCTTGGTGATTTGAGTTACTTTTAATGTACGCTACTCATGTTTCTACGACATTGCAGGTTGGGAAAGCCCTTTTTGATGGTCAACTTCTTGATGTTCATTTCACGCGATCCTTTTACAAGCATATTCTTGGGGTCAAAGTGACGTATCATGACATTGAAGCTATAGATCCTGATTACTTCAAAAACCTGAAGTGGATGCTTGAGGTCTGTTGCATATCAAAGTTCATAAGCTCCCTCCCTCCCTCCCTCGAGATATTGATAGCTGTGGTTTTGGCTTTTGGCAAATTAAGAATTGACATCTGTATGGGCATTATTCATCTTACTCCCTTGATTTATGTTGCAGAATGATATAAGTGATATTCTTGACCTTACTTTTAGTATTGATGCCGATGAAGAGAAGTTGATATTGTATGAACGGGCGGAGGTACGAACTTACCGTAGTCTTCGTGAGCTGATTGTTTTCTGCAATGTTTCCCTGCCATGTTAACTTTCATTTGCCTAATGCAGGTCACTGATTATGAACTCATCCCTGGGGGACGAAATATCCGAGTTACGGAGGAGAACAAGCATGAATATGTTGATTTAGTTGCAGAGCATCGGTTAACTACTGCTATTCGTCCTCAGATAAATGAATTTCTAAATGGGTTTGGTGAAATGGTTTCTCGGGATTTAATATCAATTTTTAACGACAAGGAACTGGAATTGTTGATAAGCGGACTACCAGATATTGATTGTGAGACCCTTTGTCCAACTGTTTCTCTACTTTTAGCAAGTTATAGCACTGTCATATACCTCTTCGTTTGACAATTTCTTCTTATGTCTTTTAGTGGACGACATGAGAGCAAATACAGAGTATTCTGGGTATAGTGCTGCATCTCCTGTCATTCAGTGGTTTTGGGAGGTCGTTCAAGGTTTCAGCAAGGAAGATAAGGCTCGCCTCTTACAATTTGTGACCGGAACTTCAAAGGTACTTTACCTGCATGCACATAAAAACAAAAGCCAGATAGCTATAAATGCAAAATTGTACTCTTATTCATTTATCTCGTATGGATTCAATACAATCTGGATGTTTTCGATAGAGATCTATTGGGTGTCAAGCTGATCGATTCCTCCTTTTTCACTAATGCAGGTGCCTTTGGAAGGCTTTAGTGCGCTTCAAGGAATTTCCGGATCCCAGAAGTTCCAGATTCATAAAGCATACGGCAGCGCTGATCACTTGCCTTCCGCTCATACTTGGTATCTCTATGTTCTGACCATCTTGTAATTAAGATATAGAATCTGCGTTGGTTTCTGTTAACAACTACAAACGATTTCTCTTGATGAATGCAGCTTTAATCAGCTAGATCTGCCGGAGTACCCATCTAAACAGCATTTAGAGGAGAGGCTACTACTTGCTATACATGAAGGCAATGAAGGGTTTGGGTTCGGTTAAAGAAGTTATATATGGGGAGCATGTAGCGATCCCGTGTAGATAAAGTTTTTCGTGTCAAAGAAGATGAATTGGAAACGGTAAAAAGGAAATTGTTAATATACTGTACAGTCTATTTGGTAGGCAAATGATTCTGGCAGTTTTTCACTTTGCCAACATACCTTTAGTTATAGTTTTAATCCCCATTGCCGTTATTGTTGTACGTGATAGTTTGTCGTTTCGCTTACAACTTTCTTCAACAATTTGCCATCAAAATAAGTTTCCGTTCTCCGTAAATCAGCCCAGCCGAAGATGCTCACACGATTAGAAGGTCAGCCCAAAGTCACAAATTTCGAAACAATGCCTAGATAATAATCATATTCGGAGACTTGAGATCTTGTTGCAATCTCGAGATAAACATAATTGAATGTCCATTTCTTTGTGGCCATTGGTAAAGCCTCAAGCATTCTCTGTGTAACTTCTGCTTACAGTATTCTCACTGAAACCATTTTTCCGTGAAACGCTTGCTCTCAGTTGCCAAAAATTTCATAACTTCGAGCTGTGCTTACGAATTGTGAGGCAAAGATGCGATGTAGTGTCAATATCTGAATTTAAAAAAATTGTACTTGTACCTTTTCATGTCCTCGTCACATTACAAGGCTATATGTTAGTTCGTGACAATGCAACAGTTCCAAGGCTCTACACATTTGTTATTTGACCCAATTACATGAAATAAGCACCGCAATGATTGGAAATACCAACTTTGTTATAATGAGTTTCAAGAGCGGTCGTCGACATCATGCTCTTAATTATCCCCGCCAAAATAAAAGTTTTTCTTCGAGAAGCTTAGAAGGCTGAAACCAAATGAGCATGTATGGTAGAAACTCATATGGTTTCCTGGGAATTTTCAAAGGTGTGCTTTCATACTATGGTTGTTATGCAAAAACAAGTTAAGGACTAAAGATAAGCTCAAATCCTAGAAAGTGGTGACTGAGGATAATTGCAGCTTATGCTCTCTTGGGAAGGAAACAATTGACCACCTATTTTATGGAATGTGTATTTGTCCAAGATCCAAAAGAAATTCAGTTCATGGACTAAGCTGATCAGGCATGCTTGTAAGCATTTCAGGGGCAAAAGCTTTAGAACAAGACAGACTAAACAAACTAGCTCTAGCTACCACAGTTTATGGAATATGGGAGGCGACGAATCAGAGGATTTTCAAAGGGACTCAGCATGAAACCTCTGTGTTTATGGCAAAGATTCAGCAAAGGATGTTCTACAGTGTGTTAAGCTGGAAGAAGATAGAGGCAAATGAGATCAATAATCAACTCTGCATGAATTAGGAACTCCCTACAGTAGTTTTGAGAGACTAGTTCTTTTATATTTTGTATTCTTTGTAATCCTTCATGATAAAGGATGATGAATGATTTGGATGTGAGATGTTTTTTGAGCTTCATTGGTAATAAATGATTTTACCAAAAAAAAAAAATGTTTTCTTCGAGGGCCACGTAAAGCTTCAGCCCTGCTAGTAATTCCTAAGATCAAGCATCTTCTTCTAGAGAGAAAGCGACTTATGAACGGTTAGAGAAGAAGACTTGATGTATACATCTTGTCTCACATTCTCTTCATCTTGGTTAAGTGACCAAGTCATGAGGTTTGCCAAAGCCAGAATCCATCTTATATGTCCAGCTATATAAAGGCCTACCCTTAACACCCTCTTCCATTCTTTACAATGAATTTAACAGTATCATTATGCTCCTTTTGCAAACAACCAAAACTTTTGTTTTTCCTTATGTTGCTGCTAACTCGAGCTCTGCCCACTGGCACCACGTCGAGTAATGACCCTGATCATCTTGCTTTGCTGGCTATCAAGTCAAAGGTTATGCATGACCCATAAGGGTTTATGAGTTCGTGGAACGATTCATTGCATTTTTGTTGGTGGGACGGTGTTACATGCGGTCGTCGCCATAGCAGTCACCATCTTAGATCTTTCGTCGAGAGGCTTAGTCGGTTCCTTGGGAAACCTAACCTTCTTAAGGGAAGTAAGACTGAAGAACAACGTGAAGGTAAAATCCCGCCAGAAGTTGGCCGATTAGTCAGATTGCAACAGTTAAGACTATACAATAACTCGTTCGATGGAGAAATTCCTGCCAACATATCCCATTGCTCCAAGCTCCAACACTTTGCATTGCCCGGCAATAGGCTAGTCGGAAGTATTCCCAACCAGCTTAGTTCTTTACTAAAGCTCACAAAGCTTCATTGTAAAATATCCAATACAACAACTTTACAATAGGGCAGGACCACACGCCCGGACAGAAGCACGATCCTTAGCTCGTTTTGCCTGTCAGGCTCGCATACCCGGCTATCAAGATTGGGTAAGTAACGCCTTACACCGCTGAGGATCATCCGATATGATGGAGTTCTTTTGTAGAGTCCCTTGTGGGTAGTATCTTTGTTTAAATTATGCTTCTACTTTTTTATTTCTACTTTATTTTGGTGGTAACTCACGCTCAGAAATGGTTCTGTAAAGCCTTAAGGCTGCAAACTTCATTTCCTGTATTTTTATCACTATCAATGCAATTCTCTTATTACCAAAAAAAAAAAAAACAACTTTACAAGAAGTATCCCACCTTTTGTTGGGAATCTGACCTCCCTTCAAGTAATATCCGCGGCATTGAATTCTTTTGAGGGAAGGATTCCAGATACCTTCGGCCAGCTGAGAAACTTATCCTTTCTTGGATTCGCTAAAAATAACCTCTCTGGCAGGATCCCTCCATCCGTTTATAACATTTCGCTCCTTACTGTTTTCTTGTTATCTTTTAATCAGTTTGATGGTAGTCTTCCACCAGGCTTCGGTATGATGCTACCTCATCTTCAAGTCTTCAACTTGTATCAAAACAACCTAGCCGGACCTTTACCCGTCTCAAAATCCAATTGTTCCCATTAGGAAGTCTTGAATTGGGAATGAACTATTTCATTGGTAAAGTAGGAATCAATTTTGGAGACCTACACTATCTCTACATTTTATAAATCTAGAGTCCAATAGTATTGGAAGCGGGATATACGATAAAATAGATTCCATTGTTTCTCTGTCGAACTGCAGCAACTTGGAAGCAGTTAGTCTGGCTGGAAATCAATTTAAAGGGGTGCTGCCAGTTTCTATGGATAATTTTTCACCCCAACTTCAGTATTTGTACTTTAGCAAAAATCTTATATATAGAAGCGTGCCGTCAATGATAGGTAATCTTATAAGCTTAATCACCTTAAGATTGGAGTACAATGAATTCACAGGCACATTTCCCTCTATCATTGGCAATCTTCAAACTCCTGAGTATTTGTACCTCCAAGGAAATTATTTGTCGGGGATTATTCCAGATTCTTAAGGAAACTTGTCACTCTTGAGCGAATTTGACTTAAGCATCAATAGGTTGGAGGACGTCTTACCTTTAATTCTTGAAAACTGGCCAAGTTTGACAGTATTAAACCTCTCTCTCAATAATCTCACCGGCAACATACCCTAACAACTTTTTGTGCTTTCAACCTCATTGATTTCACTCAGTCTGGCCCAGAACCAATTTTCTGGACCTCTCTCAGTAGAGATTGGCAAGCTCGGAGCCTTACTTCTGAGAATGGCTTGTCTGGTGAAATACCGAGTAGCCTTGGTGACTGTACTAGCCTTGAGACCATATATTTTGAGAGGAACTTCTTTCAAGGTTTCATTCCTCCATCATTACAATTATTGAGAGGTTTATCAATCCTCGGCCTCTCTCATAACAACTTGACTGGACATATACCAAGATTCTTGGAACACTTCGCTTTGAATACTTTAGACCTCTCCTTCAATAACTTTGATGACGAGGTACCAACAAAAGGAGCTTTAGCAAATTTAAGTGTGATAGCGCTGGTCGGAGACAATAGGCTCTGTGGGGGCGTTCCCGAGCTTCAGCTACCCAACTGCACCATCAAAGGACCAAAGACATATCGAAAATTGTCTCTTGCACTGACATTAGTAATCTCAATAGGGTGCGCAGTTGTAGGTTTCAACTTATGGAGATCTCTACTATTGTTGGAGATGTTGACCGGAAAGACACCCACAGACCCTATGTTCCAAGAAAGTCTTGATCTTCATAGATATGCACAGACGGCGTTGCCTGATAATATTATGGAGATTGTGGAACCAATACTTGCAAGTGACGACGAAGAAGAACCAGCAGCAGCAGTGAGCAACAATAGAAGTAGAGCAAAAAGAAGAGATTGTTTGGTTTTCTTGATCAAGATTGGACTGTCATGCTCGGTGAAATCTCCACAAGATCGAACGGAAATAAGCAGTGCCATACATGAGCTGAATTCAGTAAGGAGCTTCCTCCAGACAACGCGGGATTAATTCGTAACGTGTTGAGGCAACACATATTGTTGGTTTAGTATCAGTATGAAGTTTTAAAAGATATCCAATTCAATCTATTCTAGTATCTTCATATAGATATACGTTTCAAACAATAATATGACAATATTAACAACTACCGTGAGCAACCCCAACCTTAGTGAACTTCGTTGTTCGTCCCGTTAATGAGCGTAAGTTCATTCCATAACAAAACAGACCGTAATTTACCATTTTAGGCGGACCTCCGTCCCATAATAGGACAGATGGCCAATCCGGCGCGGGTAAGATAGCAGCTCTCATAAATTAACTAAACAACAAACATCAACTCGATCGACTACTTCAAGTGAGTCCGACGACAATCCCAACCTAGGTAAGTTAGAACTATTAACTAAGAAGAAGCATCAACTCAAATGGTCGAGCACTTCGGCTTTAAAGGAAGGACTACGGACCTGATGCGTAGCAACTATTTGTTACCATTTTCCCTGTTTCAATTTCCTTGTCATTCAGCTTTTCTTTTTTCGGTTTGGTTAACCATTTATCTTCTGTTAAAGAAAACAACAAATACAAGCAAGTCAGTCTTTTGACTCGTTAATTCATGAAGAAATGGTATTTTTAGACAACATAGCATAGATTTCACATTTTTTTAATATATTTAAATGAAGTTGATTATGTAATTCAACTTTCTAAAACGTACAATAAAATGGTAACGAGACAGAACGTTAGCCGCTTCTAGAAAACGCTGCATAGAATTGAACCACAAAGTTCCTACTAGTGTCATGTAATCCAAATTCCAATAGGGGATTAGGCATATTAAACGGATGAAGGAACAACCGTCCACATGACAAAAGACTGCAGAGCAATTAGCTTGTACTGAAATATACTAAAAAGATCAGGCAACAGAACTTCACGTTTCAAGTTGCCGAGGTAATTATCATCATCAAGGACCTAAAAAGCTACTGGGATAAAACTGCATGTGTGTGCTAGACAGGAAGATGATCAAACAATCAGGCCATTGCTTGTAGAACTCCTGCGGCACTCGGATAGCATATCCATGTAGAACTGGCATTTGCTGATATCACTTCCATACTGGTTTAGGCACTGCAAGACACAACAAATAACGAAACATTCATTCAAGGAACGCCTTCGTAACAACTTTAACCTTATGTAGCCAACATGGAACAAAAGTAGTAACAATCATGGTAATGTTCCATTCAATCATTCGTGCAGTTGTTCACATCCACTCTTTGACATGACATGGAACTGACAAATCAATGTGCATAATGGTAGTTCACATGTTCAGCAGTATCAAAAAATATCAAACCAGCTGAAAGACATATATACACGAGTATGTGTGCACTCGTGTACGTGAACTCGTGGACGGATGAGCATAAATGGGGAGAAAACATACATCTTGGAAAGCCTTGTTCTGACTAGCACAAGCATCAGCTGGCTCAGCAGAAGGGACTGGGGAGGTCACAATCTCATGTTTGACAACCCGAGGACCCACCAGTGCGTCCACCGCCCTATGGGCAATTGCACTTCCACCACCAAAAGCCATACCTTTGGACCAACAAACAAGCAATTCAACCTTTAATTTCTTCGAGGAATCAGAATAGTGTAAGTTCACTGCCCAAAATCCACAAGTAAAACTAACCTTCAGCTACTGTGGAACCAAGTCCTCCTTGTACAGGGGCTGGCGGAGGAACAGGAGCAGCTTTTGTGGGTGCAGGAGCTCGAATAGTAGCAGCTAACATAACCAATGAGTCAACACATCAATATCCCACAGATATTTGAGGAGAACAAAAAAGTTCAATAATCAAGACAGCGCAGCCCTATCCAGAGCACAAACATCCGGTTCCGGATATAGGGCACATGATAACTACCTGGCGTTGGGCGGGGAGCAGAATGAAATCCCGACTTACCAGACATTCCTGCAAAAATACTACCGTTAATTCCCTCCAAATTGGCGTGTTGGTCATGTGCCCATAGTGCATGCTAACTATAGAAAAGCTAACATTTACTGCATCCTGACCCCATCCCCTTAGCACAAACAGTGGGACTAGTATGTCATAGAACTTTCAAGCCCAAAAGCAAGCCGGAAGTCATCAAGAAAATACTTTCTTACAAATGAAACAACTCTTAGCCTTCACCACCAATTTTGAGAATGCACAAGCACAATAAAAGCTCCTGCCTGTTGTTTCTGGTTCTAACTGAATTCCTTAACTACCATCTTAAGTTTTCCGTAGCTTTTATTTTATACTAAGCGCAGTCATTTTCAAGGTGTTGTGTCGGGTGCACGGTGCTTGGATGCAGCGATTGGCGACACCACGCTGGGGCATGACGGCAGGCATTGACATATAACGCAAACGGCGCTTGGCGCAGGTCGAGCGTCATGGCGCTAAGACGCGACGGCAGTCACGAAACGAGGACTAGGAGTTATGTAGAAAGGGAAAGGTTAAGGGGAGACGTACACCCAAGGGGCAAGGGTGGAAAACCCCCAAGGGGCAAGGAGGCAAGACCCCAAAAGGGGTGAGGAAGCCGATGCCAAAAGGGGGAGGAGACTAACCCCTTAGTCGAGGAGGCGCGCCAAATTCGATACTTAGAAGGAAATTTACGAAGAAGAAGGCTGTGCGCGCGTGACTTTAGTGTGAGCATCGGATTGACCGCCTTGCAAAGGTTGAACTTTGACAGTTAAAAATGTTAACTTGTCGCGAAAAAACGGGCCCAATGGACGGTCAAAGGGTGTGACCAAGATGCGTCGGTAAGAAATACAAACAGATCTGAGCAAGATAAAGCTATTCCACACAAATCTTAGCCGAGAGACCGCAAAATCGAACTAAAAAGCACATCAACCAGTTTTTTTTTAACATAATCAAACGTCACCACCAGTAACTGGTCATCCGTACCTGATCAAAACCCCCGAAATGTCGAGAACTCAACAATACCAATAGATCTAAGCAAAACAAAAGCTATTCCACTCAGAGCTCAGCGAAAGTGCAACAATAAACGCACAAAATGACAGAACTAAGTCCCAATCACATAATCAGGCATTTCAACTAATAAACGTTCAACAACCGTACATGATAAAAACCTTACAAATGCCAAAACTAGATAGATAACGGCAGCAGATCAAAGCTATTCCACAAAAATCTCAGCCAAGCGACAATGGAAACCACACAGAACGACATCATCAAACGACAAGAAACGCATAATCCAATGTTTCAGCAAGAAGCCGTTCATCCGTACATGATCGAAACCCTAGAAATATGTTAACAGCAAAAGTACGAAGTTTCAATAATGACATGATAAAGCGAATCGTGCCATGAGGCGTACCTCCCGATCTGCCGCGGCTCCGAGGCATGGCTTTGAGATGAGCGAGCCAGAAACCAGAGCGAGAGAGAGAGAAAAGAATGAGCTAAACGGAAGCTGATGATGATAGGGAACAAAGTGAAAAATCTAAAAAACGGGGAAAGGGCGGTGTATTTATACGGGGGTTTGGCTTGGGGATCACGAGATTGTGCAGGGTCGTCTAGAACCTTCGGGTGTTTTATTGGGCTAATTACACATATATCTCCGAGGTTAGGAAATAATTACATATAAGGACAATAGTTTGGACAAATTACACTTATGTTCGTTGACCAAACGGAACCCTAAAAACCCTAACGGTTTCAATAAAATGACTTCATTGCCCTTGAATTTGAGTGCTATTTTCTTTCAAATGCCATTATAAAGATTCGAAACCCTAAGTTAAAAATTAAAATTCATTTTGGACCTAATTAGGGTTTTAAACTTTTATTTTCTCTCTCTAAATTAGGGTTTACTTCGGAATGGGTTATTTCATTTTCTAAATTGGATTTTGGCTTTGAATTTCGTCCTCTTATGGCAATCTGTAGATCGATTGCACATGCAATCGAATTGCAAATCCAGTAATTCAAATGTATGAGCATGATTTGACACTTGAATTGCAAAACCAGTAATTCAAATCGGTGTGCGCCGCCGCTCTTCCCTCTTTCCCCCACCATGCGGCGCCCCATCCCTCTTCCCTCTATCGCACCATCACACACACCCAGATCGCCGCTGCCACCTCTCATTTTTCCCCTTCTCCTTCGCGGTTGTGCGACTGTGATGTGCGGCTCCCGCGAAACGAATGAAGGTAAGCGAATCTACCGCGAAGAGAGAGAATTCTACGGCGAGCTTTCCTTGACGGGGTCTGGCTTAAAAAAAGAACGGCAGTGGCCGATGGAGTGGACTTCGATCTGGGCTAAGGGTGGCGTGGTGGAGGTAGGATAGAGGGGGAAGAGGGAGGGGCAGCGACATGGTGGAGGGGAGAAGGAAAGAGGCGGCGGCGATGGCGTTGGAGTGATGGGGCGGCAGCCCCATTGAATTTCAGAAATGATGATGCACCTCAATTTCACGGATCAGGAAACCCTAGGTTCGTATCCCCAGTACTCGCAGAATCCTGGTGCTGGTGGTGGAGGATTTATGCAGATGAACTATATGCAGAACAAAGCGACGCCCTCTGTGGTGTACCAGCAACGACCGATGAGCCCCGAGAGGGTACACACGATCGAATCTTCTTACTATCCTTATCGGTTAGAGAGAGAGAGAGATAAAGTTAGGGTTTCAAATTAAATCCAATAAAAAAACACAAATTTGAAAAAAAAAAATTAAATCTGTAATTTGATTTGGGAAAAAAGACTTAATTTCCATTAGAGAGATCCTAATTTAAAAAGATTAAAACCTTAATTTGGAGAGAGAGAATTAGGTTTTGAAACACTAATTTGGTATTAGGTTTAAAATCCTAATTTTGTAAATTAGGGTTTTTAATTTTTATATAGTGTATATGTAAATATGTGGTATAAGGGTAGTATTGACATTTAGAAAATACGCATGGATGACATCAGTAAAAAAATACACTTTTTTTATGGAACCCTGACGGATGGACACTGCTGATACATTTGAAACACGTTTGGTCACGGAATGTTACATTTTGAAACTTTGTGTCATTGATTGTAATTACCCTCTAACCTCAGGGACATAGGTGTAATTAGCCATATTTTATTTGGTGTAGTATTTTACTACTTCATCTAAAGGGCATTTTTTTTGCTTTGTTTAATGTGATCTCAAACTTCAAATAAGGATCCTATATAACAATTTTAGTGATAAATTAAATAATTAGTATTAGTATTTTGACAAAATAGTTAAAATTTAAGAATAATATTACTTATATTTTTGAATTTAAGAGATGACTAGAGTCAAAGACTCGATTTTGACAAAATGTACACTCATCCAAAACGTAGAAGAAGTATATCAGATTCGCCCACCATTGGAGTTATATCTCAGTTTTTTTGTGATATTGGAGACATGACAATTGGGCATTTTTATAATGACAGTCGTACCCTTTGCTCTTCAAATAGGTATTATGTTTTGTAACATGATTAAGTTAATTGAATTAACTGCGCTTGAAAATGAATAGTTTGTGTACGTCAAACACCCCGGACTTTTTTTTTCCCCCCTCCCACTATTGTGGACTTCCATTTTGGTGTCTGAGAACCAATTTTTTGGATATCAGTTTGGTTTTGAAGGGCAAATTCAATATTTTGCTAAAAAAATTTATGCGTCAATCATATCATCACAGTCAAAAGTAGTGTGGCAGATACATCGTTATAGTTAAAGGCTTGCAACCCAACCCCCTCAAACCCCCCCCCCCCCCACCCCCAAAACCCCCACGTTATAGATTATACGACTCCTCCTTCTCCATATCAGACCTACGCAGTTCCTTGCGAATGCCATACCGACCACCACACCCATCTTCCTCCCCATTTTTCCCATTAGACCCCCCACCAGCACCTTACCCTATGTTAGGAGTCTGCAATGGCAACCTTATGTCCCAACCACACAAACCACCTTCGAACCCACATTCCCAAGCACCTAGTCAACCATCGTCACTACATCTCGCAAGTACGAAGGCACCAAAATGGAAGTGGCAGTAGCAGGTTGGGAAAAAGGGACGACAACAATGAGTTAGGTGGCTAGGGAAATGGTGGTGGCCAATGATGAAAGGGGGAAGCAACGGGTATAGGCAAGGGCGGATCTAGAATTTTACTTTTAAGGGGTCCATAGTATTTTTATAACACCCATTATACGATATCTGATAGCTAAAAGTTCACCAAACTTACAATACCAGAAGAACAAGAATCTAACCAACAAAAAATAGGTAACAAAACGCTAATTGCCATAATTAGGTTGTTTAGTTATTGACATACTTGTAAATTAACCATCATTACATAAAGTCAAATTATGTGATGATCACGACGTGATTTACGGAAGAATAGATGCATTAATGTTGTTTCGGGATACAAAAACTGTTATTTATGTTAATTACGTGACAAAAAAAGGTAATTCAATCAATTTTCAAGATTTTTGGGGTTGCCATTAGATCTGGCAAAATATGACCCAACCCATTGAACCCAACCCAATCCGTTCATTTTTATTCACCGCGGGTCAACCCAATCAAATCCGTGGGATGGTCACTCGACCCGCGGGTTAGAATTGGGTTGTTCAAATTAATAAGGGTTATAACGGGTTGGGTCACTCGACCCTGCCATGGCTGCCACTTGCCAGCACTTCTATGTGCCCTTGGGTTTAAGGGAAGAAGGCGACCACCATATTTGGGATATGCCTCTAAGTAAAGACTATAAGATAATATTTGGTAACATTTCCAGTTTTGATTTTATATTTTCCAAAAATCAAAAACCAAAATCAGTTTAATTTTTTTTTAACAAAAATAAATTGGTGTTTGATTACCAAGTTTTTATTTTAAGTTTTTTCTTTTGAGTGTTTAATTGACCAATTTTTATTTTGATTTTTTTCTTTGGTGGTGGTTTGCGGTGGCAGTGGCCGACAGAGGTGGTGGCCGGCCGCCGGCGATGGCAGGTGGCGACTGCCGACCGCCGACAGTGGCTGCCGGTCGCCGGCGGTGGGCTGTGGCTGCCGACAGTGGGAGGGTGGTGGTGGTCTCAAAATAGAAACCAAAACTGAAAACTCTTTTTTGGAGTTTTCAAAAAACAGTTATGTTTTAAAAACTGATTTTCAAAATTAAAGAAAAAAAAACGAAAAACTGTGTGTCAAACGCGTTTATTTTCTCTGGTTTACAAAAGTGGAGAAAAAATCGAAAAAATAAGTGTTGTCAAACGGAGCCTAATTTACCAGCTTAACATTTTTTTATCCTTCATGAATGACAATATTAGTAATCCACACAGTATGGTATAACGTAAAGGAGAATTTTGGTACAAAACGTTGACTTGTCTGAAGGATCCTTCTTTCAAGGATCATCACAACCAGCCTTGACCTTCTTTCAAGGATCCTTCTTACCTTGACCTTTCTCGAAACAAGTTACGTTGTCTGGTGAAATTCCAAATTTCTTAAGAGCCATTTTCCTTGAAAAAGTTGAAATTGTCCTCTGACGATTTTGAGGGTGAGGTACCAAGCAAAGGGGTTTTCACAAATTAAAGTGCAATATCAGTTGAGGAGAACAATAGGCTCTGCGGTGGCATCCTGAACTTCAGCTGCCTAAATTCATCATAAAATTAAAGAACTGGTACACAAGATCTGTTGCACTCATTATAGTGATCTCGATAGTGTGCGCACTTATGGGTTTGATGTTGTTCTTATCGGTCTACTTCTTTTGCAACAACAACAAAAAAAAATGCGCAGCAATCTGCATCACTGTCGAAGGCATCATTCTTGAATGTGTCTTATGAAAGGCTCCTCAAAGCCACCGACAGGTTCTCAGCCAATTTAATTGGTGTGGGTAGTTTTGGATCTGTTTATAGAGGAGTCCTTGATCATGATTGAGCTGTGGTTTGCCATCAAAGTTCAAAACCTTCAACACCGAGGAGCTTCACAGAGCTTTATGACTGAGTGTTCAGCATTGAGAAATGCTCGTCACGGGAATTTTGTAAAGGTCGTAACTTCTTGCTCAAGTGTCGATTTCCACAAGTTCATGCCAAATGGGATTCCAGAGAGGTGGTTGCCTTCAAGTCTAGAAGCACTGCGTGTGGCAAGATGAGTTGTACCAACTCAGCCTTCTTCAAATAGTCAACATACCATAGATGTGGCTTGTGCATCATACAGCGTGATCTTTAACCAAGCAACATTTTACTTGACAAAGACATGGTTGCTCATGTTTGAGATTTCGGATACCAAGGTTTCTTTACTGTGAATTCCCAAATGCAAATCAAAGCAGTTCGATTGCAGTAAGAGGAACTATTGTTTATACAGCTCCAGGTAAATCAGAGCTTATTTATCATCTTAAAAATATGGCTTTCTTCCAGAATTAATCTAGGGGATTGGTATTAGCTCTACTTATTACCACTCCACTTCATAAATAAGGTAAAATAAGTGTGATAAAAGGCACCTCGTAAGTCAAGTGCAAGTGGCGAGCAGTGGAGTGTGGTTATCCACTATAAATTGGTTAAACTAGCACCAATTTATGAAGAACTGCTGCACATTGTTGACATGAATTTAGTCAATTCATTTCATCTGATGCGTGATTTTCTTCCTGCAGAGTACGGGATCCTGCTGTTGGAGATGATGACGGGAAAGAAACCAATTGGTTCTACTTTCCGGAATGGCCTTAATCTTCGTAGATTACACATCTAAAAAATGACGAAGAAGAACGCCACCATCAGCAACCAACGATATCTACGTACAAAGCAGGCGAGTACGTCCAACTCTAAGGAAGTTTGCTTGGTTTCTGTGGTCAAGATTGGAGTGGCTTGCTCTGTGGAGTCACCACTAGAGCGAATGTGCTTAAGCGGCACCATTCATGAGTTGCATTTAGTTGGGGCAAGCCTTCGAGGAACTAAAACCGGTGCCTACTATGTGTTGAGACGTAAACCTTACAGCTCCGTTTCTTCTTTCCAGTCAATCTGTTGTTAAATAAGTATCTAAATTTTCAACACGTTACAAAACTCGGATGATGGCTCCATTCAACTTGGGAGGTGATCTTAGATCTCGATGACTGAATAAAAAATCAGTAGCATGTGTATGAAAACTGCATTCATAACTCTCCCTTTGGCTATTCTATCCCCTTTTTAGCTTGTTTGCACTGATTCTTGAACACCATATTTCGTCGCTATTATAGCAAGTGTCACTACATGCGTTTTCTTTAGCTAGAGGTGAGCGTTGAAACCGATCCAACCGTGAAAACTAAACCAATCAATCCGTCTATTTCTAAACCGATTTAAAAATCAATCGGTTTGGTTTTTTTTTTTTTCAAACCGTACATTCGATTCAGTTCAGATTTTTTTCAAACCGCATAAACCGAACCAACCGTATATAATATAACATATCTATATTTTTACCTAATCTTAGTTGTTTTTTACTAACCCTAGTTATCTAACCACTCATATAAAATGGGATAAACCCTAAATTCCTTAACGTAACACACATTTTTCACTCTCCGCCTATATCTCATTAAGTGTTAATAATTATGATTAAAAAATCAGTTTTTTGGAGCTTATTAGTATGTATAAGTTAGTAATTTTTGGACCTAAACTTGTCCAAAATTGAGTTTGGCCCAAACTGATTTAACCGTCCAAATCGAACCGTTCAACCCGCAGAAACTGAACCATTGAAACCAAACCGTTCAACTACTGTTCGGTTTTTTTTTTTTTCAAACCGAGATTGGTCGGTTCGGTTTGGTATTCAGCTTCCAAACCGAACTGTGCTCACCCCTATTTTTAGCTATAAAACCACCGAAAGGTTGCATATCCTCTCTGTAGATAGGCTCTGAAAGTATTATCTCTGCACATAAAACATCCGAAAGTATGCACAAAAGTTGGTCTTTATTCATTTGAAGAGAAAATAACTTTACTCTTCTTGTCATAGGTACGTTTGTGACCTTTACCAATGCTTTTACTTCTGAGGTGCATCGAGAACGTGTGCTTGAAGTTCACATGAGTCTCAACATAATTGAATTAAACTTCATACCTTTGATTCTGATACTTCATGAGACCAAGCTAAAGTTATCAAAATTCCCATGTATGAAGTCCTAAAAGATTGTTCTTTGGACAGAAATTACACCAAGTAGCATTAACTGGGTGTTTGGGATGTAGATAAACTTGGTTTTTGTGAAGCCAATAATTGCAAGTCAACACCAAGACCTCAGGTCAAGCCAAGAAGTAGAGACAACTTGTCAATTGTTCTGTCATGAATTTTCAACCAAACGGTTTCTGTCAATAAGGGCCGCTACATAAACTACTGAAAGAAAACTATACTCTAAGTGAAAGTTCACGTTAAAGTCAAGACTGCGTTGATTATTAAAAAAAAAATTTGGTACGAAAGGCTCCATCAACAAAACATATCTTATTCCACCCTTGACAATGTACATTACAATGACCCTTGATTACTTGACCAAACAAAAGGCAAAAACTAAGGTTGGCAAAAGGCCAGATCTGCATCATATTTATTCAAACACGCACAAAGCAAATAACACAGCCACTTCTACTTTTCAAAATGACTTTGTTGCGCTCCTTTCTTTTTTTCTTTCCGGTGCTGCATCTGGCATCACATTCCACCGGCACCATTACTAGTACCTCTCGTGCAAACGAAACTGATCGTCTTGCATTGTTGGCCATCAAGTTAAAAATCAAGAATGACCCGCAAGGAATTATGAGTTTGTGGAACGAATCATTCCATTTTTGCAGGTGGGAAGGTGTTACATGCGGTCGTCGCCATAGCAGAGTCACCATCTTAGATCTTTCATCCCGAGGCTTAGTCGGTTCCTTGTCTCCTTCTTTGGGAAACCTAACCTTCTTGAGGGAATTAAGGCTGGCGAACAACTCACTTGAAGGTAAAATCCCGCCAGAAATTGGTAGATTATTCAGATTGCAACAACTAAGACTAGACAATAACTCGTTCGAGGGAGAAATTCCTGCCAACTTATCCCATTGCTCCAAGCTCCAATACCTTTTTTTGCCCGGCAATAAGCTAGTTGGAAATCTTCCCCCCCAGCTTAGTTCTTTACTTGAGCTCATAAACCTTGTCATCCACAAGAACTTCGTTACAGGAAATATCCCACCTTCCATTGGGAATCTAACCTCCCTTCAACGAATATCCGCGGCATGGAATTTTTTTGAGGGAGGGATTCCAGATACCTTCGGCCAGCTGAGAGACTTAACCTATCTTGGATTGGCTAAAAACAGCCTAGCTGGCACGATCCCTCCATCCGTTTACAACCTTTCGCTCCTTACTTTTTTCTCCTTAAATTTTAATCAGTTTCATGGTAGTCTTCCACCAGGATTGGGTGTGATGCTACCTCGTCTTCAATACTTTGGCTTGTATGGAAACAACTTAGCCGGACCTTTACCAGTCTCAATATCCAATTGTTCCCGACTAGGATATCTTGAATTGGGAATGAACAGTTTCAGTGGCAAAGTAGGAATTAATTTTGGAGACCTACAGTATCTCTACAAATTAAATCTAGAGTTAAATAGTCTTGGAAGCGGGAAACACGGTGAAATGGATTTCATTGCTTCGATGCCGAACTGCAGCAGCTTGAAAGGAATTAGTCTAGCTGGAAATCAATTTAAAGGGGTGCTGCCAGTTTCTGTGGGTAATTTTTCACCCCAATTTCAGTATTTGTACCTTAACGAAAATCTTATATATGGAAGCGTACCTTCAATGATAGGTAACGTTGTCGGCTTAATCTATTTAGGATTGAGTTACAATCAACTCACAGGCACAATTCCCTCTAGCATTGGCAATCTTCAAAATCTTCAAATTTTGAAACTCGAAGGAAATTATTTGTCAGGGATGATTCCAGATTCTCTTGGAAACCTATCGTTCTTGAGCGATATTGACTTGAGCAACAATAGATTGGAGGGCGTCTTACCTTTAAGCCTTGGAAACTGGCCACGTATGGCAGAGTTGAACCTTTCTCTCAATAATCTCACTGGCAACATACACAAACAACTTTTTGCGCTTTCAACCCCATCGCTTTCTCTCAGTCTGGCCCACAACCAATTTTCTGGACCTCTCCCAGCAGAGATTGGCAAGCTCAAAGCCTTAGTTCAAGTGGATCTATCTGAGAATGGCTTGTCTGGTGAAATACCCAGTAGCCTTGGTGACTGTACTAGCCTTCAGATCATATATTTTGGTAGGAACTTCTTTCAAGGCTCCATTCCTCCATCATTACAAACGTTGAGAGGTCTATCAAACTTTGACCTCTCTCACAACAACTTGTCTGGACATATACCAAGATTCTTGGAGCAGTTCGCGTTGGATACTTTGGACCTCTCCTTCAATAACTTTGATGGTGAGGTACCAACAAAAGGAGCTTTTGCAAATTTAAGTGTGATAGCGCTGGTCGGAAATAATAGGCTCTGTGGGGGCGTTCCCGAGCTTCAGCTACCCAACTGCACCATCAAAGGATCAAAGACACATGGAAAGTTGTCTATTGCACTGACATTAGTAATCTCAATAGGGTGCGCACTTGTAGGTTTGGTCTTGGGACTAGGTTTCTTGCTTTGTTGGTGCAAAAAAAGAAAAGATGTACAGCAACCTGGATCAATGTTCAAGGAGCCTTTCTTGAAAGTGTCTTACGCAAGGCTTTTCAAAGCAACCGATGGGTTCTCATCGGCCAATTTGATTGGTGTGGGCAGTTTTGGTTCTGTTTACAAAGGAATACTTGATCAGGAGGGAGGGTTTGTTGCCGTTAAAGTACTAAATCTCCAAATCGGAGGATCTTCTAAGAGTTTTACGGCCGAGTGTGAAGCCATGAGAAACGTCCGTCACCGGAATCTCGTAAAGATCATAACTTCATGCTCAAGTGCTGATTTTCAAGGTAATGACTTCAAAGCTTTAGTGTTCGAGTTCATGACCAACGGGAATCTTGAGAGATGGTTGCATCCGAATAATGAGAGACTGGATATGCAAGACAGCCTCCAACATCTCAGCCTTATTCAAAGAATAAACATTGCCTTGGATGTTGCTATTGCACTCGACTACCTTCACAACCGCTGCCAAACTCCAATCATTCATCGCGATCTAAAGCCAGGCAACATCCTTCTTGACCATGATATGATTGCCCATCTTGGAGATTTTGGGTTATCAAAGTTTCTTCCTGAACCTTCAAATCCAAATCAAAGCACCTCAAGTGGAATTAAAGGAACTATTGGTTATATGCCTCCAGGTAAAGGCTAAAATACTTGTTTAACTTCTTTCCTTCATGAATTACATTATTAGTAGACCCATACAATTTGGTAGAACCTAAGGGACAATTTGATGCAAAATATTTTGCTGCAGAGTACGGATTTGGAAGCGAGGTTTCAACTTATGGAGATGTCTACAGTTTTGGAATCCTATTGTTGGAGATGTTGACTGGAAAGACACCCACAGACCCTATGTTCCAAGAAGACCTTAATCTTCATAAACTTGCACTGACGGCCTTACCTGACAATATTATGAAGATTGTGGAGCCAATACTTCTAAGTGACGATGAAGAAGAACTGACACCAGCAGCAGCAGTCAACAGCAATAGATGTGAAGCAAGAAGAAGAGATTACAGGGAGTGTTTGGTTTCCCTGATCAAGATTGGAGTGTCATGCTCAGTGGAATCTCCACAAGATAGAATGGACATAAACAATGCCATCCATGAACTGAATTCTGTCAGGAGCATCCTCCAGAGAACTCGGGATTAGTTCCTCATGTATTGAAGCATTATATCAATTCTTACTCACAATTGTTTTGTTTGGTAATAGTCTCAAGTTTTGAAAACTATCCGATTCAATCTATTCTAGTATCTTCCTGTGCATTCGCATTGGAAACGTATTTGTTGTGAAATAATATGTTAGCTGCGGGTACAAAAGGTTGCATAAATATAGCCACAAAGAAAGTTTATACTGGGAAGATGGAATCCAAATATTAAACGTGAATTAGGCATATTGAATGGACGTAGCTCCAACACCTCCCATATACCAATAGATAGCAGAATGGAAGAACTTCAAGTTTTAAGTTTCTGAATTCAAGGACCTATAAAGCTACTGATATAAAGTTTAGAGTGCACGACATGAACGTGATCAAACAATCAGGCCATTGCTTGTAGAACTCCTGCAACACTCGTAAAGCTTATCCCTGAAGAACTGGCACTTGCAGACTGGTTTAGGCACCGCAAGACACAAGAAATAGTAAAATTTGGCAGGGCATCATATTCATTCAAGAAACAATTACGTAACTACATAACCTCATGTAGCCAACATCGAACAAAAGTAGCACCAACCACGTTACATTTCATTCGATCATTGTTAGTTGTTTATGTCCACCCTTCAACATGAGATGATAGTTCAATTTGCATAATGATAGTTCACAGGAGTATGTGTGCACTCGTGTATGTTTGCGCGTGGAGGGATACGCTTAAATGGGGAGAAAGCATGCATCTTGGAAAGCCTTGTTCTGACTACCACAAGCATCAGCTGGCTCAGCAGAAGGGACTGTGGAGGCGACATTCTCATGTTTGACAACCCGAGGACCCACCAGAGCATCCACAGCCCTATCGGCAATTGCATATCCAGCCCCAAAAGCCATACCTGTGGACAAACAAACAAGCAATTTAACCATCGTTAATTTCTACAAGGAATGAGAATACTGTAAGTTTACTGCCCAAAATCCGCGAGTAACACTAACCTTCAGCAATTGTGGAACCAAGTTCCAAGCCCTTGGCACTAACCTGCGGCTACAATATCATAGAAGCTTGAAGCCTAAAAGCGAGCCTGATTTCATGAAGAGAATATTTTCTTAAAATTGAAACTCTTAGCCTTCACCATCAATTATGAGAATGTACAAGCACAATGAAAGCTGCTGACAGTCGTTTTTGGTTCCAACTTACTTCTTATTCTATCATGTCAAGTTTGCTTTTTGCATCATCCGTCCATGATTTATTTCAATTTTTGTCTAATTCTTAGTTGTAACAACGTTAGGTAAAATCAAGGATTAGCAAGTCAATAAATTCCTGGGCAACAGAAGTGTTTTTACAATTTTGTCCCATTTGCGAATTTCTAAAACAGAATCTGAACATTAATATAAGAAAAGGCAAATGAGCATTCTTTGACAAGTTAAATTTTAGGAAAAATAACAAATAAAGTCCAGAGAGGGATAATATAACACCAAAATTTTACCATAATAAAGACATCTACTAGGCTTTAATTTCCAACCAGTTAAATAAACGTAATGTTCTAAATACCAACAGATCTAAGCAAAACAAAGCTATTCCACACAAATCTCATCCAAACGAACACAAGATCGAACTAAATGACACAATCAAGCAGTTTTTAGTTACATAATCAAGCATTTCAACCAGTATTAGTTCATCCTTAGGTTATCAAACAGTAAAAAACAGTACGTCCTCATCACATAATCAAGTGTTTCGACTGATAATTAAACGTTCATCCGTACATGAGCAAAACCTTAGAAATGCCAAAACTAGATACATAACACTTAACAGCAACAGACCAAGGCTAAACCAAACAAACGGAACCCACACAAAACAACATTATTAGACGACAAGCATCACGTAATCATATGTTTCACCCAGAAGCAGTTCATCCGTACATGATCTTAAACCCTAGAAGTGTGTTAACAACAAAAGTACAACAACGTTGTAACTTCCAACAATGACATCGAATCGGGTCATAAGGCGTACGTCTAGATCTGCCGCGGTCCCGGGCCATGGTTTTGAGATGAGCAAGCCAAGAACTAGAACGACACAGAGAACAGAATGACCTAAAAGGAAGCTGGAGATGACAGAATAAAAGTGAAAAATCAGGTGAAGGGGAAGATTTATATGGGTGTTGGCTTGGGGGTCACTGGATTGTGTAGGGTCGTCTGTGTAAATATTTGGAGTAGTATTTTAGTTTAGTAGAAATTCTGTAAGGATTAAACTTGATCGGCTATAAACTTTGAATAGTGGTCGTATGATTTGTTGCATGTTCGCTATAACAGTTTAAGTTACTATTTTAATTATTTTGTCGTCGTTACTATAATTGATTACGATAATCTTTGACAATAAAATACATTTAACGATATCTTATGTTATAACAAATGTTCTTTACAGTAATAGAGATTTTGATCCATATACTTCGGGCCAGTTTGACAAAGTTTTTTTCCTCTTTTTTTTTTTCAGTTTTAAAAACTGAAAAAAATAGGAGCGTTTGGTAACCATTTTTTTTTCAATTTTAAAAACCAGTTTTTAAACTGAAGAGTAAAAAAAAAAACTCCAAAAACTGATTTTTTTTTTCACTTTTGGTTTTTTTTTCTTAGACCGCCACCACCACCCTCCCACCGCCGGCAGCCACCTCAGGCGACCACCGCCGGAGACTGCCGGCAGCCATCTCCGGCCGCCGGCGACCACTGCCGGAGACTATCGGCAGCCACCTCCGGCCGCCGGCCACCACCGTCGGCGACTGCCGACAACCACCTCCGGCCGCCGGCGACTACCGGCAGCCACTGCCGGAGACTGTCGGCAGCCACCTCCGGCCACCACGGCCACCACCGGCCACCACCGCTACACCCCACCACCGCCACCGCAAACCACAAAAAAAAAAAAGTCAAAATAAAAAGGGTTACCAAACACTAAAAAAAAAGGAGTTATCAAACACTCGCTTGTTTTTGTAAAAACAAAATTAAGCTGCTCTTTAAAAACTGAAAACCAAAAAAAAAATTTGTCAAACAAACCCGAATCCTCTCCAATTCCTTGTTTCCTTCTTTTTTTATTTTTTATTTTTTGCTGGGGTACTACCAATTATTTTGGAGATATATTCCATGATATTCTACTTCAGTGTGATTAACAAAGAAAATAATGTTAGATTGAAAATAAGATGAACAAGGCGGCCTTGAATGCATACATGATAACCCTCAAATAAGTGTGTTTAAAGAATGACATGAGGGTGCATAATATCTCCTATAAAAGCTTAAAGAAAATTTTCAATTTTTTTTATGTTGTAAGCTCGTCGGTAGGTCCCTTTGCTAACAACTTATACCAATATCATATGGTTGTCTCAAGTCTCGAGTATATAGTCCTTAGACAGAAAGTCTCTAACAAAGCTTTTGTGGGCTAAAAATTAGAGTATCTCTACAACGTTTTCGGTGACATTCAATGGAAGCGTGCCGTCCTAATGAAATGTAGTATGTAGTGAAAGATTTTGCATACTCTAGAACCAAGAGTCCTGAGTCCCAACCATTGAGAACTGTTAAACAGATGAATACACAAGTGGTTAAATCAAGCAGTAAAGTGGTTAAATCAAGCAGTAAACCAGGCCCTCCATTCGCTTCCCGCTCCAAAATGAGCACGCCAAAATTCGTCACAGAGACACTCGCATTCGTCACTTCACATCGTCAGTCCCTAAATTCACGGTCCATGCTTCGGCCAAGGAAGGACAGGTGGTTAAATCAAGCGGTAAAGTGATTTTGGTTTGCTCGGCAATTACAGTGGTGTTAGCCACTGCGAATCGGGTACTTTACAAGCTTGCCCTCGTTCCCATGAAGGAATACCCTTTCATGCTAGCCCAGATCAACACTTTTGGGTAATTTCCCTTCCGAATTCTCGTTGAATTTGCTGCAGGTGTTTTACCGCTGTGGAGTGACATTGATGTCTACCGTTTCGGGGTCCTGCTGTTGGAGATGTTCCAGAATGGCCTTAACCTTCATATATTTTCAAGGATGGCCTTGCCGACAGATAATGCGATGGAAATTGTAGAATCAACACATCTAAAAACTGATGAAGAAGATGCGCCGCCATAGCAACCGACGATAATCCACGTACAAAGCAGGCAAGGACCTCCAACTCCAAGGAAGGTTGCTTGATTTATGTGGTCAAGTTTGGCGTGGCTTGCTCTGTGGGGTCACCGCAAGAGCGAATGCGCTCAAGCCACGCGATTCATGATCGAGTTGCATTTAGTTAGGACAAGCGTTCGGGGAACTAAAACGGGGGCCTAATGCATTGAAGAAAGCTTACTGATTTACATGTTGCTATTTGTTGAGACTTCAAAATCTTACGAGTCTCTTGTGTCTTTCCGGTCAATCTTCTGTTGAATAAGTATCGAGCTCCAAACATTCCAAAACTCGGATGAGGGCTACAGTGGACTTTGGAAGTGATCTCGGATCTCGATGCCTGAGTCAGAAATCAGCAGCATGTGTGTGAAAAATGCATTCATAACTTTCCCTTTGGCTACTCTATCACCCTTTCAGCTTGTGTGCACTAATCCTTCTGCCCCATGTTTCGTAGCTATCACTGTAAAAACCATAGAAAAGGTCCATATCCTCTTTGCAGATAGGCTCCGAGAGTATCATCTCTGCACAAAAAACATCCAAAAGTATGCACAAAAGTTGGTCTTTTTTCAATTGAAAAAAAAAAACCTTTACTCTTGTTGCCATATGTACGTTTTGTTGACCTTTACCGCTGAAGGTGCATCAAGAGCGTGTTCTTAAAGTTTGCATGAGTTTCAACATAATCGAGTTAAATTTCATTGCTTTGATTCTGATACTTCATGAGACCAAGCTAAAATTTTCCAATTTTCCCATGTATAAAGTTCTAATTAAAAGATTCTTCTTTGGACAGAAATACACCAAGTAGCATTAAAACTGGGTGTTTGGAATGCAAGTAAATATGGTTTTTGTGAAGCCAATAATTTGCACGTCAAGACCAAGACCTCAGTTCAAGTCAAGAAGTCGAGACAATATGTCAATTATTCTATCTTGAATTTTCAACCAAAATGGTTTTTGTCAATGAAGACCACCACATAGTGGCATCCATTGCTGAAATAAGACGGTAGGAAAGTGAAAGTTTTCGTTAAAGTCAAGACTGCATTGATTAGCAGATAGGTAAGAAAGGCTTCATGAACCGACAGATCTTATTCCACCCTTGACAATGTACATTGCAGTGACCCTTGATTACTTGACCAAACACAAAGCAAAGACTAACGCTGGCCAAGGCCAGATTTGCATCCTATTTATTCAAACACGCACAAAGCAAATCTCACAGCCACTTCTACTTTTCGAAATGAGTTTGTTCCGCTCATTTCTGTTTTTCTTTCTGGTGCTGCCTCTGGCAACACTTTCCAGCGGCACCATTACGGGTACCTCTCGTGCAAATGAAACTGATCGTCTTGCATTGTTGGCCATCAAGTTAAAAATTAAGCATGACCCACGAGGGGTTATGAGTTCGTGGAACGAATCATTCCATTTTTGCAGGTGGGAAGGTGTTACATGCGGTCGTCGCCATAGCAGAGTCACCATCTTAGATCTTTCATCCCGAGGCTTAGTCGGTTCCTTGTCTCCTTCTTTGGGAAACCTAACCTTCTTGAGGGAATTAAGGCTGGCGAACAACTCACTTGAAGGTAAAATCCCGCCAGAAATTGGTCAATTATTCAGATTGCAACAACTAAGACTAGACAATAACTCGTTCGAGGGAGAAATTCCTACAAACTTGTCCCATTGCTCCAAGCTCCAATACCTCGCATTGCCCGGCAATAAGCTAGTTGGAAGTATTCCCCACGAGCTTAGTTCATTACTAAAGCTCACAACGCTTGTCATCCGCGACAACTTCTTTGCAGGAAATATCCCACCTTTCATTGGGAATCTGACCTCCCTTCAAAGAATATCCGCAACAGAGAATTTTTTTCAGGGAGCGATTCCAGATACCTTCGGCCAGCTGAGAAACTTAACCTTCCTTACATTCGGGAGTAACAACCTCTCTGGCACGATCCCTCCATCCGTTTACAACCTTTCACTCCTTGTTGTTTTCTCGTTGTCTTTTAATCAGTTTCATGGTAGTCTTCCACCGGGCTTGGGTGTGATGCTACCTCGTCTTCAAGTCTTTGCCTTGTATCAAAACAACTTAACCGGACCTATACCGGTCTCAATATCGAATTGTTCCCGATTAGGAAGTCTTGAATTGGGAATGAACAATTTCACTGGCAAAGTAGGAATTAATTTTGGAGACCTACAGTATCTCTACTTTTTAACTCTAGAGTCCAATAGTCTCGGAAGCGGGAAACACGATGAACTGGATTTCATTGCTTCTATGTCAAACTGCAGCAACTTGGAAACAATTGGTCTGACTGAAAATCAATTTAAAGGGGTGCTGCCAGTTTCTGTGGGTAATTTTTCACCCCACCTTCAGTATTTGTACCTTAGCAGAAATCTTATATATGGAAGCATCCCGTCAATGATAGGTAATGTTGTCGGCTTGACCTTTTTAGGATTGAGTGACAATCAATTCACAGGCACAATTCCCTCTAGCATTGGCAATCTTCAAAATCTTGAGTATTTGTACCTCCAAGGAAATTATTTGTCAGGGATGATTCCAGATTCCCTAGGAAACCTATCGTTTTTGAGCCAACTTTACTTGAGCAACAATAGATTGGAGGGCGTCTTACCTTTAAGCCTTGGCAACTGGCCAAGTTTGACAGTGTTGAACCTCTCTCTCAATAATCTCATCGGCAACATACCCAAACAACTTTTTACGTTTTCAGCTCCATCGATTTCACTCAGTCTTGCCCAGAACCAATTTTCTGGACCTCTCCCAGTAGAGATTGGCAAGCTCAGAGCCTTAGCTGAAGTGGATCTATCTGAGAATGGCTTGTCTGGTGAAATACCGAGTAGCCTTGGTGACTGTACTAGCCTTCAGAACATATATTTTGGTAGGAACTTCTTTCAAGGCTCCATTCCTCCATCATTACAATCATTGAGAGGTTTATCAGAGCTTGACCTCTCTCACAACAACTTGTCTGGACATATACCAATATTCTTGGAGCAGTTCGCGTTGATTACTTTGGACCTCTCCTTCAATAACTTTGATGGTGAGGTACCAACAAAAGGAGCTTTTGCGAATTTAAGTGTGATAACGCTGGTCAGAAACAATAGGCTCTGTGGGGGCGTTCCTGAGCTTCACCTACCCAACTGCATCATCAAAGGATCAAAGACACATGGAAAGTTGTCTCTTGCACTGACAATAGTAATCTCAATAGGGTGCGCACTTGTAGGTTTGGTTTTGGGACTAGGTTTCTTGCTTTGTTGGTGCAAAAAGAGAAAAGATGTACGGCAATCTGGATCAATGTTCAAGGAGCCTTTCTTAAAAGTGTCTTACGCAAGGCTTTTCAAAGCAACTGACAGGTTCTCGTCAGCAAATTTAATTGGTGTGGGCAGTTTTGGTTCTGTTTACAGAGGAATCCTTAATCAGGAGGAAGGGTTTGTTGCCGTTAAAGTACTAAATCTCCAAACCCGAGGAGCTTCTAAGAGTTTTACGGCCGAGTGTGAAGCCATGAGAAATGTCCGTCACCGGAATCTAGTAAAGATCATAACTTCATGCTCAAGTGCTGATTTTCAAGGTAATGAATTCAAAGCTTTAATTTTTGAATTCATGCCCAACAGGAGTCTTGAGAAATGGTTGCATCCGAATACTGAGAGACGGGATGGGCAAGACAGCCTCCAACATCTCAGCCTTATTCAAAGAATAGACATTGCCTTGGACGTCGCTAGTGCACTCGACTATCTTCACAACCGCTGTCAAACTCCAATCATTCATCGCGATCTAAAGCCAAGCAACATCCTTCTTGACCATGATATGACTGCCCATGTTGGAGATTTTGGGTTAGCAAAGTTTCTTCCTGAACTTTCAAATCCAAATCAAAGCACTTCGAGTGGAATTAAAGGAACTATTGGTTATATGCCTCCAGGTAAAGGCTAAAATACTTGCTTAACTTCCTTCCATCATGAATTACATTATTAGTATACCCACACAATTTTGTATAACCTAAAAGGACAATTTTGGTAAAAAAAAATATTTTGCTGCAGAGTACGGATTTGGATGTGAGGTTTCAACTTATGGAGATGTCTACAGTTTCGGAATCCTATTGTTGGAGATGTTGACTGGAAAGACACCCACCGACCCTATGTTTCAAGACGGCCTTAATCTTCATAAATTTGCACAGACGGCATTGCCTGATAATATTATGGAGATTGTGGAGCCAATACTTCTATGTGATGATGAAGAACCAACACCGGCAGCAGCAGTGATCAACAATAGAAGTAGAGCAAAAACAAGAGATTGCAGGGAGTGTTTAGTTTCCCTGATCAAGACTGGAGTGTCATGCTCAGTGGAATCTCCACAAGATCGAATGGACATAAACAATGCCATCCATGAGCTGAATTCAGCCAGGAGCATCCTCCAGAGAACTCGGGATTAGATCCTCATGTATTGAAGCATTATATCAATTCTTACTTTTTGTTTGGTAATAGTCTCGAGTTTTGAAAACTATCCGATTCATTCTATTCTAGTATCTCCTGTGCATCCGCACTGGAAACGTATTTCTTTCGGAATAATATATTAGCTGCGGGTACAAAAAGTTGCATAAATATAGCCGCAACGAAACTTTCTGCTGAGGAGATGGAATCCGAATTCATACCGTGAATTAGGCGTGGACGTAGTTCCAACACCTCTCATTTGCCAAAAGATAGCAGAATAAAGGAACTTCAAATTTTCAAGTTTCTGAGCTAATTATCATCATCAAGGACCTATAAAGCTACTGAGATAAAGTTTAGAGTGCACGAAATGAACGTGACCAATCAATCAGGCCATTGCTTGTAGAACTCCTGCGACACTCGCACAGCTTATCCATGAAGAACTGTCACTTACTAATATTACTTGCAGACTGGTTTAGGCACTGCAAGACACAAGAAATAGTAAAAATTGGTAGGGCATCATATTCATTCAAGAAACACTTAACTACAAAACCTCATGTACCCAACATCGAACAAGAGTAGCAACAACCACGTAACATTTGCTTATGCCCACCCGTCAATATGACATGGGACTGACAAATCAATGTTCATAATGATAGTTCACGGGAGTATGTGTGCGCGTGCAGTGATGAGCTTAAATGGGGGGAAATTAAAGCATACATCTTGGAAACCCTTGCTCTGACCACCACATGCATCAGCTGGCTCAGTGGAAGGGACTGCGGAGGCGACATTCTCATGTTTGACAACTCGAGAACCCACCAAAGCATCCACAGCCCCATCGGCAATTGCGTATCCAGCCCCAAAAGCCATACCTGTGGAGAAACAAACAAGCAATTCAGCCATCGTTTTCTACAAGGAATGAGAACAGTACTGTAAGTTCACTGCCCAAAATCTGGTTATGGATGTAGAACAACTGCCTTAGGGCGGGGAGCAGAACGCAATCCCGATTTATCTGACATTCTTGCAAAAATACTACCGTGAGTTCCCTCCAAACTGGCGAGTCGATCGTGTGCCCATATAGTGCATGCAATTATGCAAATACAGTTTTGTTTGACAAGATATCAAGCAATTCTTTTCGTAACCAAGAATCATTATGCAAATACAGTTTTTTTTCTTCATCCGAGGTTCCCTCTCCCCAAGGATCATTATCACACACTATATAACTAGCTTAGCTTAGTCACCTAACCTTGCATGAGGCGTCAACCTAAAAAACCAAAGCCTCTAAATTCAAGTTTTTCCAAAATTGCACAATAGTCCTCCAAAATTTTCATATTTACGAAAATGGCCCAAAAGTTTAAAAAATTTTATTTTTGTCCAAAAAATCTATTAAACTTCAACACTCTTCTATTACCCGAGAATTACTCAAATTTAACGTTCGTTTCTTTTTCGGGTCACTAATGACTATTTTAAACAGCTCCTAAAGTTCGGGATATTACAGTTTGTCAAGAAAAATACAACTCACTCGAATGCACAGATTTAGGTTTCAAATGAGGGTGAAGAAATCGATCTATCATATGGTTATTATCATTTTTTTAGCCTTCTTAAACTAATATGTTTTCTGCGCAATCATAGGGTTTTCAAGACCATTATCAATGTAACAACCAAGAAACCTTCTCAAATTCTTGAACCAATTCTAAAATTCCCGTATAACATATGTATACAAGCTTAAGCCAGGAGCAAGTCTGACATAGAACAGAAGCTTTATATATTTGATAGAGATCTCACATTGATGTTTCTTTAATATTTACCGTAGGCATGGTTTGGAACACTGTGATGGTTTTTAACTACAAGTACTCTACATTTTCATCATATATGTAGTTGACATTTGCAATAATTATTTGGATTAATGGTATTTGATGTTTTTATCTTTTTGCTGAAATTTATTAACATTAGTTTTTGTTGGTTTCTATTGAACGACGTTGTTCTTATTTTTATCATTGGTGGATTACATTTTGTTGATACTCCTTTTCTTTTCCATAACTTTATTAGTTTTTTGTAACACTGGTTTGGATATATATAATTGCACCAGAATCATATAGGATGACCTTTGGAATTAGATGTGTCAACATGGCCTTACTCATATTCTATACCCATCCCCTCCTGTAAATTAAATTGTTCTCCTATTCGGTGTTTATATTGTGAAATCAAAAAGTATTCTGTATTAGTTGATAATCTTATAACTGATGTGAAAAATAGTCACAGAGGTGGAGAGTTGTAGTTGACCTTGGGAAGTTGTAATTGAGATAAGTATTTGATTAATGAAATTTCTTAGACTAATGACCGAAATGCAATTAAAATTGATATGCCATCAAACATAAGGCTTGGAAAGTGTATGGTGAAAATTCATGATAAATGAAGTAAACTTACAAAAATTGAAAATTGTGACCACCTGCTTGTCTGCTGCTGCCTTCTTTTTTCAAGTATTTGTTTTTTTTTTTTTTCTATTTATACTATGAGAATAAATCCCTGATTGCAAAAGTTAATGCCTCTGACCATCATTTCTAAGCATTTTGAGGAACTATCCGTTGTTAGCCACCATTTTTCTTTTGGACAACACTTTTTCTCGTGCATTTCTTTTTTAGTTGCTTGTTTTCAAATAGATAGACCTGACTAGACACAAGTGGAGTTGTTTTTACTTAACCAACTTCATACTACCTTCTTGTGTAATTGGTAATCAAGCAATATTGACTATTACATGTAAAAACGACTCACGTGCGATGCACGTGCATTGTTACTAGTATCTATAAAAACTTAAAGAAAATTTTCAATTCTTTTATGTTTTAAGCTCATCGGTAGGTCCCTTTGCTACCAACGTATATCAATATCATCTGGTTGTCTCAAGTCTTGAGTATAGTTCTTAGACAGAAAGTCTCGAAAAAAAGCTTTTTTGGGCTAAAAATTAGAGTATCTCTATAACGTTTTCAGTGACATTCAATAAAAGCGTGCCGTCCTAGTGAAATGTGGTATGTAGTGGAAGATTCTGCATACTCTGGAACTAAGGGTCCCAAGTCCCGACTAACCGTTAAACAGATGAATACACGATAAAGTGTAATAACCGTAAGCCTCTCTTAACTTTTTTTTCCCTATCATATGAGTCTCAAAAATGCAAATCAGCCGTCTTAAATGGTCCGGCTCGTCCACATTAAGAAAATCTGCTAAGGTTATCAGGTTTTTGTTGATTCTTACTATGGTAAATCTGTAACAATGCTTGCTAGATTTATTGGTTTTGAAATTGTTGTAAAAGCCGAAAAAAATTGTAACAGAAAAAGAATAGGGCAAATTACACTTATATCCCTGAGGTTAGGGTATAATTACAGGCGAGGATAATAGTTTGGACAAATTAAACCTATGTTCGTTGACAAAACGAAATCTTAAAAACCTTAACGGTTTTAATGAAAAGACTATAGTGCCCCTAAGCTGGAATCTTATTTTTTTTAATGCCATTATTTCATCTTATTTTTAATGTCATTAATGCTATTACTTTTCTTCAACCCCCACGACCCCAACCCCATTTCTGTCTCAAACTCCCCGCAGCACCCCTTCGCGGTCTGCCTCCCCGTCGCCACACCCACCTCCCCCCTTCCCCTTCCCGTCGCCGCCCCCACCCTCCCCCTTCCCCTTCCCCGTCACCGCAACGCCGTACCTCCCGCCGCAAAGCCCCGCAGCACCACTTCGCGGTCTGCCTCCCCGTCGCCACACCTACCCTCCCCCTTCCCCTTCCCGTCGCCACCCCCACCCTCCCCCTTCCCTTTCCCCTTCCCCGTCGCCGTACCCCCCCTCCCCTTTCCCATTCCCCGTCATCGCAACGTCACACCTCCCACCGCTAAGATATTCGACAGTCGCCGAAGAGGCTGCAGGACTAGGTAAGGGCGATGAGGCCTAGTTCAGTGTGGTAAAAGCGTGCAGATGATTAGGTTTGGATTGCCAGGAGTTGGCGCTGGCGATGGCGGCGGCACGGCCGCTTTGGTGGGGATTGCAAACAAAACCCCAATTTGCAAATTAGGGTTTCAACAAAATTCTAATTTGTAACCCTAATTTACAAATTAGGGTAAGAAAACCCCAATTTGTAAATTAGGGTTTCAACAAAATCCTAATTTGTAAATTTGCAAGGTGATACATTGTGACTTGAGAAATTTTTAATTTTGATGAAATGGACTGCAAATTGAGAAATTTTTAAATAGGGAACAAATCAATTTTAGGGTTTTAAAACCCTAATCTTCAAATTAAGGCTGAAATCAAAGATTAAAAATTTTAAAAATATTCAGTATATACAGTACAAGAGGTAGTATCGTCATTTTAAAAATACGTATTTCTGACATCATTAAAAAAGTACACTTTTTGGACGGCAAACCTGACGGATGGACACGACTGATACATTTTAAAAGTGTTTGGTCACGGAATATTACATATTAAAACTTAGTGTCCTTGACTGTAATTACACCCTAACATAAGAGATATTTTGTGTAATTTGCCCAAAAGAATAACATTTTTACCCGGGAACCAGCCTGATAAAAACTAGCATAACTCAAACATGGGAAGGTCACTTCCCCAACAACCCCACAGCTAAATTTTCATGGGATTTCCATGTCCATCTTCCTCCCACTTCCTCCACTCCAAATTCCATTCCTTCCACACTCATACCTTCCAAATTCACAATTTTTCCAGACCCGGGGAGCTCCCTCTCTCGCTCCAATCTTTGCCCCAAAAATCCAGGCCCTCCATTCGCTTCCCGCTCCAAAATGAGCACGCCAAAATTCGTCACAGAAACACTCGTATTCGTCACTTCGCATCGTCGGTTTCTAAATTCACGGTCCGTGCTTCGGCCAAGGAAGAACAAGTGGTTAAATCCAGCAGTAAAGTGATTTTGGTTTGCTCTGCAATTACAGTGGTGTTGGCTATTGCGAACCGGGTACTTTACAAGCTTGCCCTCGTTCCCATGAAGGAATACCCTTTCATGCTAGCCCAGATTAACACTTTTGGGTAATTTGACTAATTTCCCTTCAGAATTCTCCTTGAATTTGCTGCAGGTGTTTTACCCCTGTGTAGTGACATTTACCCGTGTCGATTTTCATGGTACATTTCTTCTAAAGTTAGTTCAAAAGAAAAATGAAGTCGCGGGACTTAATTTGATGTGCTGAGTTGAGTATAGTTTAAAGCTTCTGCACCGATGGGTGACATTCTGGAATCTCTGAAAATTACGAAAATGCCATTGATGAAATGAAGACATGTAACGGTGTATTAGCTAGATAAAAGGGAGCCAGTGTGGGCCATGAAGGCCCACATTTATGGGTTGTGCCCAACTTGACCTAAAAGCTTAAGTCAATAGAACTTGGTTGCATCGCGCCATTTACATCCGTCTTATTTTTCTCACTTATTCGATGTGGGACTCATGCTCCTTCCACGCGCACCTCACCTCAACATGTTAATATTCTTATTGAGGGTGAAACTTGGCTCATATATATATTAAAAAAAAAATTCGGTATGGTATCTAGTGAATCGTATCTATTGTGGGCGTGAAGCACAGCGTATAGGACATAACTGTTAGATTTGGTGGACTAATAAGTCCACTACATGGTTATTTCTTAACGAATACAAAGGAGCAAATGTAACAGTTTAAGTAGTGGTGTTGTATGATAGTTCGTAGAAGTTAAATGCCAATAGCAATCACAACTGGATTGTATAGCTGGCCGTGATGAATGGTTTATTGCAGAATTCAAGTATAATTAGCATCGGTTTGTTAGATTACTTCTTGAACATAAAGAAACCTTGGTGGAATTGGAACCAATGATGTCAAAGTTATATTTGTGGCTCCCTGAGTTGTTAAGCTGGAGCATGCTTTTGTACTTCATTGTCACTGTATATCTGTTTCGTTACTTGGAAGTTCGCTTTCTTGAATGGCAACTTTTGCAGTTACTAGTTCCTCTCCCGCCCCCCCACCCAAAACCCCCCAACACCCCAAATTGGTTCACTGGTTAACCAGTGAAATGATGTTCTGATTAATGTATTAATGTACACAGGTATGTGGCCATATATTTTGCTATATTGTACATAAGGTATCAGGCCGGGATTGTAACTGATGAGATGATGGCCCTTCCCAAAGTACGCTTCATGGTTATTGGTATCCTAGAAGCCCTAGGAGTTGTTTCTGGGATGTCTGCTGGAGGTAAGGCTATTTAAATTTTTGACAGTTAGCAGACTGGTGCAGAAACTGAATTTTTAATTTGATCTTCTGTAGGAAAAAATTCGTTGTATCATTTAGTGTGCGTCTTAGCTTTAGTTTTAATGTTTTTTCCTTGACCATATTTGATCATGATGATTGTCTTCTACTGCATGACGTGGGGTTAGGAGATTTGCTGCTTAATATGAAACCATAGAAAGCAAAGAGAGGTTGAGAATGCCATGAAAAAATAAAGAGGAAAGTTCGGTTAGATCAGATAGCCCGTTATGGCCTTTGTACTGAATGTTATGTATCTTTTACAGCTATGCTTCCAGGACCGGCTATACCCATGTTGAGTCAGGTAATACTGGTTATATGAAATAACAGAAGGTTGATTATTTTGCCATATAGTTGTCTTCTAATAGCTTTTGATTCTTCTTCCGCAATAAAGCAGTGCCGTAAAAGAGCGCAAAGCCATTAACACGTTTGGCGAAGTCATGCGGAAGAGGTTTAGATATATATATCGCTTATCTACGAGTAAAATAAGAATTTCTCCACAAAGGCAAAATAGTTGATCAAATTTAGAGAGATGACTCGTATACTTTATGTGACGGTCAAGTATTCTGCAATTCTCAGACCCAAAAGGGCCAAGTACACCTAAGAGGAAATACTGGATCTAACCCTGAAGCTTGTGGCCCTCAAGGATCCCTTGTATTGGACCTCCACAGGTTATCATGCTGCTCTGTGAAATTGTTCCCTATAAAGTGGTTTTGGGTGTGTATAGCCGTGTGTCTAATTTGGGATATGAGGAGTCTGTGACCTTTAAAGTAAAGAAGTAGGGACATGCCATTTGCACTAAGCTGGCTTGTGATAACGCTTTCACTTCTGTTTTTTTTCCCCTTACAGAATCACAGGAAAAAAACACATTTGGTATTATAAGATCTTACTAATCTGGATAAGAATTATCTCCTAAAGATTTCCTTTTGTGGAACTTGTGTTGCAGACATTTTTGTTGTGGCAGTTGGCTTTCTCTACCCTTATCCTTGGGAGAAGATACTCGTTTAACCGTATTGCTGGATGCTTCCTTGTAGCTGCTGGCGTGATTGTGGCAGTTTTTAGGTATTCTAATGCTCCTCACACTGTTGTGGAATCATTTGGTAGCTAATAAGTTTTATGTTGTTTCTAGCAGATTTGTTTCACGGACTTATTTTAAATTTTGTGAGGAGTATCACCTATTACTTGTCTTCATTTTGGACATGGTAGACATCTTTGAAGTAATAATCGATAGTTGCTTGCGGCCTGCATGCTTTTTGATTCAGGAAGTACAAAATGTCCAGTGACAAAACAAAATAATGGGGATGATCCTTGGTGTACAACATGGTCTACTTAGACCGTTTTCATTTTTGATGCTAACTTTCTTGTGGGAGAATATATGTGAAGGTCCGCCTTTATAGTCAATGTTGTTCTTATGCTCGAAAACTTACAAGTACCCCATGTTTTGTTTCTGATGCCGGGTTATATTACCTCTAGTGGTTAGAAACAGCAATCATTTCAAATGTACGGAAAGGGGAATCAATCATCTTTAGCTTCATCTACCATACCCTTGTCAAGAAGGCGGACTCTTGTTTTCTTAAACGGTTCTCTCTTGCAAGTAGCGTGATGAAGTTTGCTAATACATGAGTTGTATTCATCCTCACCTCCGTATTTGGTGCTTCTGAACAACATAAATCTTATGGAGTTCTTTTGTGCTTACTGCTTACATATAAACACACCCACACACACACATATACATATTACATCTTCTTAACCTTTTCCTTTTTAGATGCCTTACAAAGTTATGTATTTCCTGACAACAGTGGATCAGACAGCGGTCAAATGCTATCCGGAACTGGGTTTGTTTGGCCCACTCTAATGATAGCTTCAAGTGCTTTTCTAGCTGGTGCGTCTGTAGTTAAGGTGATAAAATGAGTGCTGGTTCAATGTTTCAGGGGGGACTTTCTACGACACTACTTAAACCTTTAACTCTTATATGCATGATCAGGAATCTGTTTTCATTGATGCTACAACCAGTCTTAAGGTACATCCCCTATCGATTTCCCATTTGAAGGAATTAAATTAGCCTTCTATTTTCACGTTATCTCTGGTTGCCAAATGTTGTGTGAATGAAATTGGCAATCCATACAGGGAAAGTTGCTCGACATATTTGTGGTCAATTCTTTTGGATCTGGATTCCAGGTGAATCTCCTATAGCATGCTAAAATTATTGCATACTCATGTGTTTCTACGACAATTGAATTTGTTAGGCGCATCACCTTCTCTTCTGGTGAGTTGTTGGTGTAGAGCTTATTAGGGTACTTGTTGGTTACCATGGTAATATTTGTTCCTGCAAATTGATAAGAGTACTGCTTGAAGTCATAGGATGTGAATTCTTGTGCTGGTCTAGATTCTGTGTGTTAAAAAAGATGTTACCGCTTGTTACCATTTGATCAGCGACCTTGGCCAACAGCCCCCTTGATCATATTTATGTTTTCAAGTGCATGCACTGTATAAACAAAACTGGAAGCAACTAGGGCTAGGGAAGTTTGCTAGGAGTGGCAGCAATGATCCTGGTTGTTGCACCCTAATGGCGGTCCTTTAGTTGTTTGATCAATGTAGGAAATATCCAGAATACTGAATTTGTGATGGTCCATTTCTGCGTTTGGAAATGGCAGATATACGGATCCTTGGGCATCTCATATAGTTAGTTACCCTTACATATCTCTTTGACTTTGTTGTGAAAGCTGCATTAGTCACCCGTGTGTCGATCCCTTTTGAGAATTGTACCATAAAATGTGCTTAACTTAGTGGAGTCATGCGTTATAGTTGACTTCGCAAACATATTTCAGATTTCTATAATCTCTGTGTGGTTAACTATGTTAATCTTGACTATTTCAAATCAAGTAAAATGTTCCATTTATTTGTAGGCTCTTTTTGTGTTTCTCTTTCTTCCTTTGCTGTCAAACTTGAAGGGCATACCATTCTCTGAGCTCCCTATGTACCTCAAGGATGGCGCTGGTTGCTTTTTCAATATTGGAACCAATATATCAGGTAAGATCTCTCCAGCCCTGCACTAGACTATTTTCTTCTTCCAAAACGAAGATTGAGACTATTTTCTTCTCCCAAAACCACTTTATGTTGGTAATCTTGGATACTAGAAAAGAAAAGAAAGAGAAGGGAGTGCGTTGTCCTTGTTGCACATATAACTACGACCAAATTTGTTTACAAATTGTGGTTTCGTTCTTGAGGAAATTATGTACTATGTTCCAAAGCCTAGCGTTCAGATCATAGAACCTTCTGGATGTTAGGATACCAGGACTCAGCTAAAGAAGTTGCCAGACCATCTTTTCTTAGATAACACCTTGCAACGGTTTCATTAATTGAGCCAAATTGCTATGATCAAGTTGCGACAGGTGAAGGCAGAAAGAAGAAAAAGCATTTTGTGAAAATTGTGGTATCTGTTCAAAATGAATGAGTTGAAACTGCTACGATGGTCTAGACATGTGCAGCAATGACCAACAGTTGCCATATAAGTGAGGAGTGGCGTAATCATAACTAAATGGAAGAACAAACTAACATGGACGACGATATGAAAGCATTGGGGCTCAAGTAGAGCAGAATGGTAGATAAAGAAAATGGTTCATTTAGTTATATCCAATTACTCCCTCCTTTTCATTGGATTCTTCCCCATTTGAAAGTCAACCTTATAAGAAGAATCTTTGAATTTCATTTAGCCTTGTTCTTTTATATTAAACAACATGACCTATATTAGTAAGGGTAAAAAGGAAAAACATGACATGTTTTAGTAAGGCAAAATAGGGAGAACATGACATATCAAAGTTGATTATTAGAAAGGGTAAATTTTGTAAACATCCCAAAAAGGAATAGTGGAAGAATCCAGTGAATCAGAGGGAGTATGAAATGCAAACTTTAAAATATGTTTTCCTCTCGAGGGAGGGAACGAACTTTAAAGAGTCGAGCATCCTTCTCAGAGAGTGTAAAAGAGATAAGCAGTGTTTCAGGAGCTATTAATTTTTATTTTTATTTTTTTTGTAATTTCTTGTTTTTAAATGCTTAAGATATTACCGGAAATGACAAATTGAATTAACTTTGGTAATCTATTTTATCATTATCCCAGTACCTAATAAGTGCATAGTAGTTCCATTCTTTTGTAAGGTTGATTGATATAGGGTTACCTACTGATTGCTCCTTTTATCTCTTCATGTGTTACCTCAGGTTGCAATGGAGCACCTTTACTTCCCCTACTTTACATATTCACCAATATAGCGTTCAATATATCGTTGCTCAACCTCGTAAAAATTTCTTCAGCGGTTGTTTCTTCTCTTGCTGCAATGTTATCAGGTCTCATTCATTTTATGCATATCGAATGTGTGTATGTGTTTATGTTTGTACTTTTGTCAGCCCATTACTAATAACTGCTTTTGATTCCTTTGTAGTGCCTGTTTCCATCTATATTTTGGCTCTTCCACTGCCATATCTGCCGGAAGGTGTAAGCTTGAGCCCCTTTTTCATTCTTGGCAGTTTGATTCTTGTGATGGGTCTCGTCTTGTACAACCTACCCCAGCCTTTCAAGCAGAAAAATGACATCGTGTGACACTACAAATGTTTGACAAGAAGGCAGTACAGAATTTAGAAATGCCATTCTTTGCAAATACATCCACAGTTGCTCTTTTCTGCCCAGGTATTGCTGCTATTTGCTAGGGTTGTAGCCGCCTGCCACAACTCCGAATCCGCCAAAGTTATCCATCATATCAGTCCTCGAGTTTAGTTTGGTATCAGCATCTCAAGATACTTGTATTGTACTACCTTCGTAATTCCAAAACGTCTATCTTAGTTAAAAATTCATCGAAACAATTTAATCTTGATGCAAGAACATTATGAAGCAACTAGCATTGCTACATGCACAATTATTTCAAGCTGTGCTTCATAATGATCTAAATTCAATAAGTTTGTGAAGTTGGGTGGGGTCGGGTGGGATACGCCATTCTTTTAAGTTTTACTGAAAAAAACAAAGCTAGTGCTACTGCCAAAGCACTTGTGACTTTTGCAAGGGTGCTTATCCGTTGGCTACTTGGCTGAGCACACAGCATCAGTCTTTGCCAAGAGTACTCGAACTTTTAAACATCATCTTATTGTCCAATATTTAGCTCTTGCACATTGGCGGGTAGCAAGTCCGATGAGACAACGCATTGTTTTTGAGATCTTCACATAGTAGCCGTATTATCTCTCAAGTGCAGCTCTAGGTCTACGTTTTATACAAAATCTGGGGGTGAAAAGGAGCTGCCACTTACTTGATCGAAAGCCGTATAAATATCAATTACGGCAACCAACAATCAGTTTTAAGGCCCTATCAGGCTCTAGCATTAATTTGCAATAACCAAATATCACTAAAACTCACTAGATTTTGAGCATTTCACTAATAAGCACTTGGCTGGACAGGAGGATTACAACACTAACATTCTCATCTCAAATAAGTTATATGTTGCAGTGCCATTTGCAATAAAAATTTGAACGAAAACATGCAAGCGCTCCAAGAGCTAAAAGCTAAAATCTCATATGTTCCAAAATACCCATGAGCCTGTAATTACTACCTCTGACAAAAGAAAGCAGGTAACTGATTTGTAGCGTCAAGGTTCATTGCTGATTCTACCCACGGCATAAGCTTCTTTTTCCTCAATGCTTCCTCTGCAAATAAGCATAAACAGTCTATTACCAGCAACTCGGCAAGAACATTTAATGATCTTTGCACTCCTGAACAATATTAAATAGCATAGATACGAGCAAGCGCGAAACTCAATTTCGGCTACTCACAATTCAACATTACTAAGTTAAAAAGACACAGCATGAACGAAGGACAAAGTATCCTGGATAGTAACAAGCGGGTTTGTTGTGAAAACACGGCTTTCCACAGATAACTCGTCTAAAAAAAACTTAGGTTTTTTGTGAAAAGTAGAATTTATCAAAGAACTGCCTAAGGGCACCGAATGCCAAAGAAAAGAAAGCACCCTCCCAAGCCGAAGGAAGCTAACAAATATGGCTCTTTAACATAAAGCTCGGCAAAAGATTCTGCTATAAGCCGTGGGGAAAATATTATATCCACTTTTATACAATAAATAAAAATAATTGAGTCTGGTCATATTGCAAGAATGATTGGACAACTGAATATACTAAGTGAAATCCATTGAAGTCTGAAAAATAACTTCATAGGCCGAAAAGAAAGTAAAAGGAAATGGGTGACGGATGCCAGTTCTTAAGATCCAATAACTTCTTGTCCAAAAAATTATCCAGTTACCTTGCGTCTCTTGAATTTTCTATCTCCATCAACGTCGTTCTCAAAGCCTGTTATTTGCCCACCAACATCATCCTCTACAGGTAAAGTTTTGATCTCATCAAAGAAACTCTCAGTCAAGCCTTGCAACCTGGCAATGAGAAAAAGTCGGACCATAAGAAATCAACAATAATATCAAATAAAAGCACCAAAAACATTAAGATGTGGCAGATTACAGATCCAAATAGCCTCACCCGTTTCTTGACTTCTTCATATGTTTCATCTTCTTTTTCTCCAATTTTGTAAGAGGAGCCCGGGTAAAGAGGTCCTCTTCTCTCCGTGCACGGTCTTCCAACTTTTCCTTATACTCGGTGAGTTCTCTACTTTCAGTTCCAACAAATTCTTTTACCTGTTTATCACAACGAGTTACACATTAGAGTACCAAGTAAATGCCATCCAATTTAGTAAAAGATGTAAAAAATCAGTAATACCTCTTCAGGTCTTCCTTGTAGGTCATTCATTAATTCTCTCACGTATGTACTCTGTCTAGCTTGCCGAAGAGCTTGTTTCTCCTTTCTCAACGCATTTCTCTCCTCCCTTGAAATCTTATCTTCTGCCATAGAAGCAGGAGCAAATTTTGGAGGTCGATACACACCAGTAGCATCCTGTAATAATTCAAAATGTTTAAAGTAATCCCTTCAGGTTAGTTACAACAGCAAACTTTCAAGAGAAAACGGTATGAATGGAAAACTAAGGATGCATTTTCCATAGGTTGGACTTCATACTTGTTTACACTCTCCTGCACACTTACCAGGATATTTAGGATCCATTTTATAATGTTTGGGATTCATACTTGTTTACACTCTACAGCACACTAGCCAGGACTTTATTTCTAGAGGCTAAATCCACACACTATCAGTCATTAAAAGGTGCATTAGAGACAAAAGTCTATCTTATAGCTGTTAAGTGAGGGGTTAGCTGTAGTTTTAAGAATTTGTCATTATGGCTAGAGGCAAAGATTTGCACTATCAACTGCTGCTTGTAATCTAAGAAAAAGATTAGAACTTCAGAAATCCCTTTATACAATAGGTAGCCTCTCACCCATTCCCCCATCAAAACACCCTCGCCCAAAAGGAAGGACAAGGCAAATACCAAGTATGATATACAACCTTAAGTTGTACGTAATAGTTAAATACAGTTGACTTACCTCAGAAGCAGCACTTGTTTTGCTTTCAAGCATGTCTGGGTTAGGACGTAGTTTCAACAAGTCATCCATGTTCTGAGTTGCATCTACTTCCTTGTCACTTGAACCTATCTTCTCAGCTGCAGTGGTGTCCACTCTTGTGAATTTCTGAATTTGATACTGTAGTTTCTTGTCGATTGGGCGAATCTGAACGCAAAAGAATATACGCAAAAGCATGTGTGTGTGTGAGAATTATCATGTCGAGATGCAGTTTCAACCTGTCCCCCTTCTTTAAGAGCACAAGGTAGGGAGTCTAGGATAAATCAGTACAAGGTTAAATAAAATTAAGGTGACATGCAAACCTTCTCCAGAAACAATCTTATCTCCACAAGGCTACGAACAACTGGATGTCCCTTGATTGACAACCCTTTGGCCTTCCGAAGCAAATAATACACAAGTGACTGACAGTAATTAAGAAGTAGCAAATGCTTTGCCTCAAGATAGCTTATCCCATCTGCTGTTGGAAAATGATCTGCTTTAACCTAGTAGAAAGAATACATAGTTCGAAGGTAAAGAACAGTTTTGACAAACTTCAAATTTTGTTTTTACATTGAAGAGAAAAGGAGTGGGAAAATAAATACTCTCCTACTTTTGAGGTATGTCAAATAAAATTAGAAGAGGTCACCATGCCCTTCAGCGTTTACTGCTGTGAGGCTATGATAGAGAGGCATTGGTAAGCTTTTCTATTCAACTCTACCACTATGACTTAGGGTATGGGCAGCAGCCTAACAGTGGTATCCTTGATGATGGGTCAAAACCGGAGGCACGGACAACGGAAACAGAGAGTCCTTCGTGGTGGGAACAGATATATAGGAGATACTGAAAACACAAGTCTCAGCAACATTAAGCATAGCAGTGCAGGGACAGCGGCTGTCTCAACAGTAGTAAAAGTATCTCAGGGATGGTCACAGCAGTCTTGCCATGCGGACAATATATTAATCAGAATAAAAACTTCGGCTTCTCTCGCATGTATGAGCGTCACTTAAGTTGTCCAAGCGTGGAAAGGTGATTTCCCAACAGCCTAACTGATGGTAAATTGACATTGTTGACATAGTAGTGCAGACGTTGGCAGACAGTTCTAGAGGGTTTTATTTAAAGTACAATCAGCCACATCAAAAGCTTGGGGGAGGGGTAAGGGTGGGGGGTGGGGGAGCTTATTCATGTCAGACACAGCTTTGCCAAGGCGTATTAGGAAACAACTTGGCTGAGTAAGGGTGGACGACTCCTGTCATTACCCAATAGTCACTTCCTCTCATTGCAGTTTTCCAATTTAATGCAGTTTGGCATTTACTGCCTCACTAGATGCAAATCAGATAAATCGCACCTTTTCAGTTAGAACTTCAACTTTACTCGTCACTGCATCCAACCCAGCCTTCATTTCTTTCAACAGTGCTGCTAACTGGGGGGCCTCCCTTAAAAACAGACCACAGAACCAATCAGTAAACATTTTTTAATGAAAACTAACAGATTACATACATAATTTCTCTCTCTCTCTCTCTCTCTCATGCACGCACACACACACGCACATATCAAACTCACTTGATCAATCTGTCATTGTCTCCAGGCAACTTGCTTGCCTCGTCCATGTTTTGTTTGACCAGAAAATCTGCAACCAACTTGGGTATGAGAGAGAAGAGAGCACGATTTTTCTTGTGCAGATTGAAGAGATAGCATTGATATGTCTATACGAAATTAAGTGTACAGAGACAGTTTCGACGAAGGAGATTGCACTTATCATGGGTCCTTAAAAGTTGTCCTTGAAAAGAAAATTCAAAACTACGTGATTGCATGATGCACAGTAAAACCACGAGTTCACACTGTATACACTCTGCAACTAAAAAGTTGCAAATGTAAAATGTAGGAAATATAGCTTGTAATTAACCTACAACGTTTATATCAAGCCCAAAAAATATCAATAGCATGACATCAACAATTGCATCGAGTTGAAAGCCCTAAGCAGTCGCAAGTCACACGTGAAGTCCGCATATACAGCATGTTCAGAGACTCAGGTAGCGGTCAAGTTTTCGGTTCGGAATCAGTAGAAGTTGTGGCTAACTCGGTATCAACAGCGGGTGATATACAACTTTAAGCAACTTAAAGGCTCCAAATAATATGTAAAAATCATGAAAAATTTCTACATAATGTGGACAACTAGATGGATCATTTACATCAACAAAAATAAAAGCAGAGAAAGTACATAGAATTGTCTAGACTGAATTTCATCAATATTACATCATAACTTAAATGATAAGATTTCAATACACTGAAACAATGAGGTCATTAATCTGAACTTTATAAGCTTGGCAAAATAGATACTACTTATACAAAAACTAAAACTAACAAAGTAATTATCAAACTATATTGTTCAGCAAAACCAAAAAAAAAAAAAAAATGTCAAATTGAATTACTACAAAGTAACAAAACCTTAACATAAACCAAAACTTAAGTTTCGTACAAACTGAAAGTATAACTAAAACACCTGGAGACGCTCACAAGAGTGCTGTTCTATGATGATAGAGAGAGAGATGGAACATTGCGGGAGGAGAGCCGTGCTGTCGCCAGAAGAGAGCCACACCTTCGCCGCCTCTGCTCAACTAGTCTCCAGAGCAGATCGGGATTCCTTGGTTTTTCTTATTCAGCCATGTGAAGGAATTTCATATGGGGGAATATCAATTGGAGAAAGGTAGGAGACCCTTTCTAAACGCCACTTAACAAAGGTAGGAGACCCTTTCTTAACACCACTTAACAGCCGATAACTGGACGATATCTTGGTTGCGTATCATTCTCTGCCAAGTTATCGGCGATTCCGGCAAACGGCAATATATCGGCGAAATGTATAATCTCACCCGTTGTTATAAAAAGAGCATGCGCACCTAAGGCTCAAAGGGTCCCTGGAGCCTAGGCGCAAGGCGCAAGCGACGCCTTTTGAAGCAGGAGTAAAACAAAAATAGATAGACAATAAATTAACTGAAACAACCTCATCATCGGCTAAGTAGCACGGACACTGCGTCCGACTCGGACACAGCTGAATTTTTTTATATATTTTTATTAAGTGTATATATATAGTCATTAAATATCAAATACATTCTACATCTAAAATAGTAAACAATAATCAATAACCACAAAACAAGCAACTCAAATAAAAGTCATACTTAAGATTTAATTGCAATATGGTACAAAAAAAAACATGGTACATAACATTACAAAGTATTTCACTATTCAACTCTTACTAAGTCATGCAAACAGGTAACAGAAACAGGGAAAGCGCCCTCTTCTTCACCGCCCAAACAGAAACAGGGAACTCTTGCAAATTCATAAGAAATTACTTAACTACTTAACTCTCACAAAGTCACACAACTATTATCTCTTTCCTTCGACCAAGGGCTCAATCTACATCAACTATTATCTCTTACAAAGTACTTCACTATTCAACTCTTACTAAGTCATGCAAACAGGTAACAGAAACAGGGAAAGCGCCCTCTTCTTCACCGCCCAAACAGAAACAGGGAACTCTTGCAAATTCATAAGAAATTACTTAACTCTTACAAAGTCACACAGCTACTATCTCTTTCCTTCGACCAAGGGCTCAATCTACATCAATAGTGTCATCTTCGAATGTAGCGAAACGAGAGAGATGAGAGAGAAAGAAGGAGACCTCGGTAAAGAAGGAAAAAATAAATTGATGAGAGAGAAAGACGAAGGTACCTGTTGCTGGAATCCGGCGACGGCGGTGAGATACGAAAGCGAGATCCCGCTTCGTTTTCTTCCCTTGACGCCGTAAGAAGAAGACTCACAAGGCAACGGTAACGGGTCGATCTAATTAGGGCTTCTTCAAATTTTATTTCTAAAAAAGAGCTCCAAAATTGTCAAAAACCCCCCTAATAAGTTTAAAATTTGGCTCCATACGTTCATGAATTGTCGTGAAATATCAAATACGAACGTTTACGAGACGATGAATGTGCAAGGTTTCTAAAATACTAGTTTTAAGCCCGTGCGTTGCACACGGGATTATTTGTAATAACTACTAATAAGTGTTGATTAAGGAAGGTCATATCACAATTGACAACACTAATAATAACAGTAAAAGCGATGGCAAGTGGGAGTTACAACAATTGCAATATGACTAAACCATGAAATTAAAGTTACAGTACTTGTACTCCAACTAATTTAATGATCATCGAGTGAACAATTTTAAAAAAAAATAGAATACAAAATAGTTGACGAAGTTTCCCATGAGTAACATTCACTTTAATGCCTCAAATGCTGCAAATATATCACATAACCACATTAGAGTGCTTATTCAAAATAACACTACAAAACAAAATAGTATAACATACATAACCCAAAAAAATTATTAATTTGAACATCATTAGTGGCAAACTAAACCTCTTTACTAAACAAAAATTATTCATTTGAGCATATAGTCCAACCACTTTACTAGTACTTTCTATATAGAGCATGTATTATCACATTAGAATTATGGGTACTGGTCAAGCAGCCTAAAGGGTATAACATATCAAAACTATCTCTACTGCATGACATCTCATTTGGTCTACACAACTGTTCCAAAAAGGACCTACAGACAGTCTAATGGGTTCCGACCTTTGTATTAGCCAAAGCAATTGCTGAATAGTACACAATAAAAGTCCTACATTGAACACAACAAACAGTGTAGAAACATCACAGGTAAAAAACAAAACCTGTTTATTTACCACAATCCAAAACGAAATGGATTTCAAGTTTGAAGAGGCAACATAACATATAAATCAAAGGACTAATGGATGAAGTACACGTCAAATCCGCATCCCACCACAAAAAAGACATCCCAAAATAATGCTAGAGGATGCCTAGAGCAAGACTAAATATCATCAAAACAAAGTCACCTCCATCCATAAGAATTAAAGCAAGCTGGATAAGTGCATTTTTGAATCATGCAATTGCTAATTGCAATTATCTATGAGGTTAATAGTAGTCATAAGTTTGTCCACTTTCATCAAATAGTGGTTTTAGAACTATTCCCAAAAATTAAACATTGTACCAAAGTATAAGAAGCTAACCATGGAAACACCAAAAAAAAAAAACACTCCAGAAATATCTATGAGTTGTAGTAGAACAGATTGAACTTTATGAATAGAAGTCACTTGAAGTCCTGAAATCTCTTTGAATAGAAGTCAAAACCCCAGCAGTAAAAAATCATAAGGTCATCTGCAAAACACATGCTTGAAATAGGGAGACGTTTAGTCACTTGCTATTCCATTATCAGATTTCGTTGCTTTTTCAGGTATTCAGTGGGGGGGAGCAGCCTTTGGTCGTGCAAATAAAGCGCACCAGGTTTTCGAAGATATTTTTCAGGCTTTAAATATAAGACAACAGAGTACCTCACTCTTTCACTCCAACTATTGGTTTGGAGTGTAAAGGGGGAAAAACGGAACAGGTTGAATATTTGGGGCATCTTAAACTTGTCAAAAACTATCTGACAAATAATCCAAAAACTAAGGGCTAAGAAGCACGGGTACGGGTGCGGATACACGGATACGGCATTTTTGAAAATTTTAGAATACGGGTGCGGCGGGGATACGACAAATATTATATATATTTTTTATATATATATATATATATATATATATATATATATATATAAAAATTTACTATGTACACCTAGCATTTAATTTCCAAACAAGTTGTATCTTAATAAAGTGCATAAAAAGACATGATGCAATTTAACTTAACCATTCAAAGGTAGTACAATACCATCAAATACATAAGGAAGTCACAATATAAAAAAACTTGACATATTTGGCTTTAATTTAAGCCTTTAAACCTTTAACACACAAAAAAAATGTCACAATAAAAAAAAAACAGTCACAGCAAAATCAAAAAACATGTGAGAAGTGAAACTATAATTACTTAAAACCACCAAACAATCCACGTTCGAGACTCAGCAAGAAACCAAAATAAAAAAAAATTGACGGAAACGAAGACAGAAGGAAGTCAGAGACATACCTTCGAAGCAATGCTGCCGGAGGTGAGAAGGGTGGTCGCCGGAGGTCCCCGATGGTCGCCGGAGGCCCCCGATGGTCGCCGGAGGTCCCCGATGCTTTTTGGTGGTCGCGGCTGTTCGGTGGTGAGGTCGTGGGTGGTCGCGGCTGTTCGATGGGTGTCGCGGGACGTCGCCGGTGTCGAGGGAGGTCGCCGACGTCGAGGGAGATCGCCGGTGTCGAGGGAGGTCGCGGCTGCTGCGATCTCTCTTTCTCTCTGAGTCGAGTGCCCTAATTTGGTTAGTTAAGTTATTTTATGTTTCAGCCCCCGAAGTGTCGGATCCGCACCCGAGCCGCACCCGAATTTCGGAAAATGAAAAAATAAATGGAAAATACTGGGTGCGCACCTGACACGCACCCGAGCCGCACCCGTGTCCGATGCGCACCCGACCCCGATACTCCTCCCCTTTTGAAGCACCCGTGCTTCATAGACTAAGGGTGAATAACGTGTGCTATTTCCACAGCAATGTGAAGGCCATGTTTTTAACAATGACATGGATTTGAACCAATTAATACAAATAGGCCGTAGGTATTTTTACTGGGCAAAAAGCATGACAAAAGATGAATGTAACTAATGGAATGTTTAAGAAGGTTGATTTCTTTGTTCATTTTAGTGCAATAATCGTTAAACACGACTTGAGATTCTCCCTTAAGAGTATTCATTTGGCACCTATAATGAATTGCACAAAGTGAAAGCTATCCTACGCATGACTTGTAAGCAAGAAAAAACAAAAATTGTAAATTGACATACCCTGAAATCCTCCAGATCAATGGTAACACCAGAAGTCAATTTCCTGATGACAAAGGAAAAACCGACACTAAATCACATGAGCTATATAGCCAAGTGGGAACAACAACAGCAAATTCTCTGTAATTTATTGTAAGCTGTACATGATTAAAACATTGGAAATTTAGAAAATGTACGCATATGTAGTAGAAGCCACACATACACAATCACCAATTAATAATAATCAGTTGTGAACGGAAAGTGAGCAAAAATAATGTCAGCACAATGCTAAAGACAAAATTTCAGTGAATTGCAAAAGACACTTGAGCATTCCACGACTACAAAGGGCTAAACTAAATAAGCGAGTAAGCGTGCTAGTTGGATATATGTGGGTTGTCATCATAACGAAAGCAAATAGCGCCTCACGTGCCTTCAAGTAGGAAGCTAACAATGAAAAAGCAGACCAAGTCCCAGATGTTTAGTTGGGATACCTACTAAAGGCTCAGCCTTGTTTGCAACAGTTTCACTATCTGATGACAGATCTTTTCTCTTCCTACCACCGCTCTGGCACTTTATCGAGGATGTGCCACCATTATTTAAAGATAGATAGATGACTACCTTCCTTCTTAGCAGTTGTGTAGTCAATGATTCTAATTGTAGTTGACATGATGCGGCCTGTTCATAAGGAACTTTTCTACCAGCTGTTCCGTGCCTTTTGCATACTGTTCAGGTAGTGAACTTTGTTGATGTTCCATGTCTGTTGAAGCTTCCAATTTGAACATAGCAGTGATCATCGTGAATGTTGGTTACAGTGTAGTATCTAGCATCGGTAATCTATGTCGTGAATTTTCATACATCTAGGGAAGATATATAAATTCACCGAGACATGTATTGCAAAAATTGGGAGCATAATGCTATCCTTGAAGGCATCTGTCTTCCCTTTGGCAGGTATTTAGCAATACAGCTATTCAACACCACACCATACAATAAATCACTCAAATTTTAAAAAAGAGAAACAAAAATTATTGATTTACTCACCTGCAAAACTCTTATACGTTTTCTCCGCGCTAGTAGAGAAGATGTGTAAGCAGGAGAGTCCCTTTCTACCGAAGGGGATCACGATGATGAGGCAATTGTGAATTTGTAATGAGATACTTGTGGAGAATTTCAGAGTCATCGGTTTATGTGAGAAAATTAAAGGGATACGGGCTCAATCTACATCAATAGTGTCATCTTCGAATGTAGCGAAACGAGAGAGATGAGAGAGAAAGAAGGAGACCTCGGTAAAGAAGGAAAAAATAAATCGATGAGAGAGAAAGACGAAGGTACCTGTTGCTGGAATCCGGCGACGGCGGCGAGATACGAAAGCGAGATCCCGCTTTGTTTTCTTCCCTTGACGCCTAAGAAGAAGACTCACAAGGCAACGGTAACGGGGCGATCTAATTAGGGCTTCTTCAAATTTTATTTCTAAAAAAGAGCTCCAAAATTGTCAAAAACCCCCCTAATAAGTTTAAAATTTGGCTCCATACGTTCATGAATTGTCGTGAAATATCAAATACGAACGTTTACGAGACGATGAATGTGCAAGGTTTCTAAAATATTTACTAACTTTTTACACATGCATCTTGTACATAAGATATAATTCTAGAGACTTAGAAGAAAACTTTAAAAAGGTAGGCAGACTTGTAAATATGTAAATAATATTGTAAATCATTCTAAATATGTAAATAATATTATAAATAATTCTAGAGACGGAATGTAAACTGTAAAATACGGTCTGTTGAGGAGTCGGAGTAGTATAAATACTTAAGGTATTACTTAGTCAAGGCATAAAGTGATCCAAACAATATAGTGAATATCATTCTCCTAGCAATATAGTGAATATCATTATCTCAAACTCGTTTTTTTTTTTTCATTTGCTCTTAATATCGCTCAGCCCGAGGGATAGGTTGACTTAGCGTGCAAGCGGAAGCTTGATTTAGTTAAATGTCACATGGTCGGCTTAGAGAAGCATTTATGCCGTGACAGGTAGTATTCCGAAATTAAAAAAAATATTTAAAAAAAATTTGGATACTGCTAAGAGGTGTCTGATACTTGTCCGGAGGTGTCAGTAAGTATAGGACACTAAACATCGTCCTATATGAAATGTCGGTGCTTCCTAGACCATTGGTAATCGAAAAATGTATCATCTTTGCAATTGAAAATTCAGTCTGTCGTATTATAATGAGATACAGAGGCAAAAAAGTATCTCAGTGCCAAAAATCAAAATTAGAACATAGCTAAAAATGGAAATTTAAATCGGTCGTTAACAAATTAGAGGAGCTTAGCGAGAGCACTAAAGCTCAGCTCTGTCTTGTGACGATATTTATTATTGCTCTTTTCATTTTATAGCAATTTCAAAACGCGTGAGAAAGGAGAGGGAGATAGATACATAGAGAGACACAAAGAGACGAACCTCGTGGTGGTCAGCGAACAGGTGAGAGCGGCCAACGTAGCAGTGGGCAGTTGAGAGCAGCAACTAGCTGAGACGAGAAGAGGAGCCGACGACGATGGAAATAGCAGCCCACAACGAGGGGAGCAACGGATGGTGGCGAGGGGCAGCGGACGGTGGCGGGCACTATAAAACAGCGGTAACAGTCGATTGATTAGGGTTTTAAGACTTTTTCGTTTAGAAATTGATTTAGGTGATGTTACAAAAGAAAAAGTTCCAAATTAACGGTTTAGATGCTAGCACCGTGGCAACTATCAAAGGATTTGATTTATAGCTTTATTTGTGCCTCTCCTTATGCTTTTGCCCATATGTACTGAATTTTTAATAACACTTATCTTCTAATTTAAGTGATTTATTATATGATTTTGGTTTGGTAGTTAAGACGTCGAAAACTCGGTAACTCAACTGCAAGCAAACTTAAGTCAAATTATGGACTTTAACGATCTCAAATAAAAACTATTTACGCAATACTTTCCACTGCTTCCCCAAAACTAAACAAACATTTACGCTTCTGAATTAAAACCTTCTTTGTCGTTATTATTATTATTATTGCCATGCATCTAAAGCAGCTCTATATTTTTCAATATTGTTGATAGTCTCTGCAGATTTATACTGTGTTCATCTTTCAATGTTTTTGAATTTATTTTGTTTAATTTCTATTTTCAATTAATGTCTTTCAAAACACTTAGTTAAACCAATATTCACAAGCTTTCTTTCAGTACATTATTAAAGTTCACCCCACTCATTTTGACTAATAAATGTGTGCAAAAAATATTAAAACAATAGAATGAAGTTTGTACATTTTCTAATTTAAAATTCAAGTGCACATTGTCGTTCAGAACGGTCTTTAAAGAAGTGGATACATGTTTTCCAATTGTGACAAAAATAACTTTATCCATATTTTTCTTAGCGTGAAAACGAAATGAAGAAATTGATAACCAAATGGAGTGTTAGTTCTTAATGTGATTGTCATATCTCATGAGTAAAAGCTGAGTTCTAACAGAAAATGAGAAAAACTATGGAATGAGCAAATTGCAAGCCAAAAATAGAGCGTTGATTGCTCACCTAGCACCCACCCCCCAACCCAAAAACCACGTATGGCAGTTGTAGCTATATAAGTCTACAATAATAGTAATAGAACAAAAGTGGCTATATATATAGGTCTAATAGAACAAAAGTGATGTTTAAACTTTACTTTTAGCATTTGAACTCTATAGTAGCTAAAACGACAAAAATGTAGATAAAATGGCAAAAATTGGAGCTCTAATATTGATTCCCTAATAGAATTGTAAAAATGAGTTGGTTGACGGCTAAAACGATGATATAGCCAGAAAACAAAACAAAAAGATCAAAATGCGTATAAGTTTCTATTGCGAATTCATGTTGTAAGTAGAGACATGTACAAGAAAAAGTAACGCACAACAAATTTTGCTTCACATAAAGCATTTTTGGGGAATATTTGATTACTGCTTTTATTTTCTGTTTTTATAAATCAAACTCTTTTCCATTTTTTTTTCTTGAAATTTACATCACTCATTTGACATTCAATTACCATGGGGGTGTTGCTTTCATGTTTTTTACGCTAATATTTTGTATATTCTCATATAAGTATAATCTTAAAAATTGTAATCAAACACATTGATACCCGATTTAATTTTTATTTGATCTGAAAATGGATATTTTTCTTCAAAAACTAAAAATGAATGACAAAAAGAAAATGGCAACCAAAAGGGGTAGTGTAAAGACCGTAAGTAAAAAAAATGTTTCGCCATAAAGCTCTGAAAACCAAACTGTATATATAAAAAAAAGAACAAAATTTACTTTAACTTATTGTAAATTTACTCGAATACAACCTAACTTCGACTACCACAACTCAATATGAATAGATGTCCTTGTACATTTGCCTTCTTTATTCGCTCGTGGTCAATTGTAGCCTTTTCATTAACTTGAATTTTATTTACTCAAAATTATTGTGCTTGTTTGTGTTTTTCAAATTCCAAGTTCAAAATTTACTTGGTCTTTGTTCTAAAAAAAAAAAAGGAAAAAAGAAGAAGCTTTCATTTGGTGTTCATTTTTAGAAAACAATTCTCAAAAACTGGACATGATCATTATTTCCAGGTGTTTTTGCTAAAAGACATCCACTTCATTCTTCTTAAAAATACCGTTTGAAGCACATAATTAATGCCATGTCAATTTTGCATTGAATAGACCAAACATCTACTTACATATATCTCTTATGCTGATATTACATTACCGTCGCTAGTACCGCATTCGCCATCACACCATTTATGGGCTTAACCACCCCTGCCGCCCACATTTCACCCCTAGAACACAGTCATTGAGCTACAACAATAGTCCCTCACAACAACACAGTTGAAACGGCCGCTGCTGTAAGCCTCCCACCAATCTCTAAATTAGATCACTGAGGCTGCGACAGACTCTACCATTATCATCCCACCGATTGGTTGACAGTTTCCAAGAATCTAGGACAAATCGATACTGCCAAAGTTTTTCTAACGTACCTCATGTATGTTTTAGGATGACAAATGAAATAAAATTGAGCTATGTTGCTTACAAGAAAATTTAGATGAATCTTTAAGTTAGCGTAAAACTCGAGCTTTAAATATAACTTTTAGATAATACAATATCGCAATACAGAGACATCAATAATAATATTAAGCTTTCAAAAATATGTACATACTCCATTTGACATGGGACGCACGTACTTAGGAGTCTTTTAGCGACAGAGATCCCACAGTGATCGTTTTTCTTTCGCCGGTTCGTCTCTCTTCAGCGCTTCTCTCCCCTTGCATACTGATCTCCCCGAGGCCCGAGCACATTTACCGGATCCAACAAACATCTCTCGCTCCTTCCATCTCTCGGTATCTCCAAAGACCACTTCTCTCAGCGCAATTTGCCTTCCACAAAGAAATACCACCGATCTTCACCATCTCCAGAAAATAACTCAGATTCTAGGGCTTTAATTCTTGCTATGAAGCCATGCGCGGTGAATGCATTTCCACAGGACTTCCGGTGACGACCAATGGATCGGTTTTAGAGTGCGCAATTGACGAGATACGCTCGGTTTCCTCCGGAAATGGCCGCTTCGCCGGTCAAATTCCTCTTCGGATTCCTCCTCGTTTCCATCATATTATGGCTGCTCTTCATGTAAGTCGCTGATTTATATCTCCCGTGCGTTTTTTTATCTACGTTGATCGATCTCATGATCTTCAATTTTGCTCAGAGGTGAATATTTTGGTCTGAGTCATCATTAAGTGATAAAAGCTGCACGGTAGAGACGAGGTCTTTGCTTTCTTTACATCTTGTGCTTGGTGCTCGCTTGTTATATATATACGCGCATTTGATCCAAATAAATGGAAATTAAACAACAAAACGACGAGGAGGTTACAGCTACATCAATACATTCATTACTCATGAACACTGATGCAAGCTGGATTGTCGTGTCGTGTTCCATTCTGTTTCCATTACATTTTGCAAATTTCGTAATAAGTTTCTTGATGTGATACTTACCCCGTTCGAAGTCAACGAACTTCTAGTAGTGATCAGATAGGCACGAACTGACCAAAAAAGCTAGCGTCTATCGTTGCAGTCATGTTTCTAATGAAAAATTTGAAAGCTTACCGATAATATAATTAAAATTAGAGAATAAGTGATTTTAGATTCATCTTCGGTCTTCCACTAGATGAAGGAAAATTAGGTTTGTTAAAAAAAAGGAGTAGCTTTGGCAAGTTACACATCGCCCCTTGGTTGCACGGAGCGGGAACGGGAGCAGGTGCTGGGACGCGGCATTGGTAAATAAATATTATTTATATATTTATTTATGCAATGAATAGATTATGTTATGTGTATCCGCAGGGTATATATACAAAAGTACACATATGAATAATTGAATATTAGTTGGTTTAATATTATAGTTCCCAGTTGCTCTTGTTTTCATTCAGCAGAAAATTTAACATTATGCGTGAAGCACTTGCGCGAAGCGTTTGACTGATACAGCAGTTATACAAGAGCTTGACGTGGCCTCCCCACTGCCATGTATCCTTTGACAAAAGGAATACGAAAGATCCACTGCCAAGTGCTCTATGCCTCCTAACAGAGTGACCAGCCCATGTAAATATTAAAACCAAGAACAGTGGCTTTGTCTTAGCCTAATGCCTGGTCATTTTTGTCTTCCTCTTTCTCTCTGAATAGCCTAAATCAGCCGGAAGATTTGTGGTCCCCTCTACGAGAATCCTGCAACTAAGATATTCAACTCTAAATTGTCTGTGGAGCATAAAGGGGATACCTTTTATGATTCACCGGAAACTCGTCGCATTTCAAGGTTGCCTATGTTTTCCCAAATAGAACGGAAAAAGAAACTTTTTATTCCTCAAATTTGTTTCACTTTCGTTTCTAGACCCACATTGCTCGCGTCTTGTTTTGAAGCTAAGAATGATGATCAAGCTAATAGAGGTGACTTAGGTGACCACATTTAGTAAGATACTTGTTATTTAGGCTTGATCATGTGGTCCCTTGTTTTAAAACTCTATGCTTCATTTACCTGTTAAGTTGCGTTTGTTGAACTAAGATGCTTTTTATCCGATGTGCTTAGTTATGATCAACCTTTTGCAGTTGCCTACGATTTACCATCTAAGAACTATTTTGTTGTTATATCATGGTTATTCATAAAACTAAGTAAAAGTTGCCCGAGAGGGGGAATCAGATATTTGGTCATTTAATTTTATAGTAAGTTAAGCAATTTTAATTGTCTTATTCTGTCTTTCTCCAGACAACTTATATACCATTTCCTTCAGATTTGCTTCCAGGTTGTTGGCTTGGATTCTAAGTCGGGTTATGGGAGCATCTGTCGGATTTCGAGTTGGTGGATGGAAATGTTTGAGGGATGTTGTCATCAAATTTAAAAAGGTTATTGTTTTACTCTCGTCACTATCTCACTGAGTGTGCTTAAGGTTTACGCGTTGGCAATTTATCTTTGTAACTTTTATTGGTAAGCAAATAGAGGTATGCAGAGTGAGCAATTTTCACATGTATATCAAAAGAATCAGGTGTATCCAGAGAAAAGTACTTTCAGTGAAAATGAAGATCATGTGAGTAGTTAGGAAGGATGACAAATTATGGAGGAAATTGGACTAAAGGCACTAGTTTAAGTGCTTAAACCAGAGACAATGACATAGGACACAAATCCTGCCTTCGTGATACAAGAAGAATCGGAACCACATAGAAGTCACCTTTCACTTAGTTGAACGTGTAAACAAAAGGCATCCAAGATCAAAAAATTGTAGTCCGTGATAGTCACAGACGTAGAGCATTAATATGGAAATAAAATATAGTCAACTTATTGGAGAAAAACTTCAGCCCTATGGCATTAGTTCGTCTGAGATTATTGGCCATCATGCTTCCCAGTATATATTAATTCGTAACTGTTTGGGAAAATGGTGTACCAGTGCCCTGGGGCCTTAATCTTCAGGCATTATGCATTGTATAAACATCATAGGAGGGTATACACTCAATCTGCGTCCACATTGAAATTCATTTTCTGAAAGAGTCCCCTGTAGCATATTCTACAGTTTTCTTTTTGCTGTTACTTTTATTTTGTGTTAATTTAAGGATGAGTTTTTTGGAGGTACATCTGGTCTATTCCCTCCTGAGTTATGGGACTCGATTATAGTAGAAAAAGTGTTGGGAACTCGTCTGATGGTATTATTAGTTTAGTAGATTATACGTTCTTATTGTTTTGGCTTATATGCTACAGGGTGCTGTTGAATCTGTTTCTGTTGGTGAAATTAGACTCAGCTTACGGCAATCCTTGGTCAAACTTGGGGTTGGTTTTCTCTCTAGAGACCCAAAACTGCAGGTGTTAATATCCGACTTAGAAGTTGTAATGAGGTCTTCAAGTAAAAGCAAGCAGAAGAGCAGATCACATAAACCCCGCACTTCAGGCAGAGGAAAATGGATGGTTGTGGCTAACATGGCAAGATTTTTGTCTATTTCTATCACAGAGCTGGTTATAAGGGTAACACAAATGGTGCTTTCACTTTTGGCTCAACTATGTCCATTTTTCTATTACATAAATTCTTTTGTCCTTTTTTCCCTTTATATCTCGTTTCTAAAACTATGCTTTCTGCTGAAAATGTCACTAAGATTGTTCATCATGTTCGACTCGTTGACATAGTATACAGCCTATATCTAATCTCATAGGATAACCAAGCCAAAGGAAAAATTCCAATTTGCTTGTCGGCCATAGTTGTTGTCCTACTCCTACATTTGCTCCTTGACTTCATTTTGTTCATAATATGAATAATATATCCAATTGCGTGTATATGAAGCATATATGTTTTAACAAAATGAACGCAATTGTACACATCTGATATTGAGCAATGTGTATGAAATATGTAAATATTTGTATGTGTATAGGCAATGGACAGAGAGTTAGGGAAGGTCGTGGTGGACGACGGTCTTTGGGCAGTGGTGGTGGGTGAAGTGGTACGTCAGTTTGGACATTTATGGTGGCCAATGGCTCAATCGCCGGGAAGGGGAGGAGCTTTGCCTCTTTTTCTCTTCCAAAGAGGAAAAGGGTATTTTAAAATATGTTTCCATCAGTTTAAATGGATGGAATGCTGAGTATGGCATGTGGCTTTAAGCAGTGATGGTACATGCAGAGGTAGTGGAAGGAGGCACCGGGGGGGGGGGGGGGGTTGAGAGGGAGGGAGGACTCAACTTGCACATGCTAATTTTAGTCCAATTTTTTAGACGGGCAAAGTCAAACTTAGGTCTTCAAATTAGAACCTAGGTAGCACGGACAAAGACACCGTGTCCGACACCGACAGGGACACCAGACATAACAATTTACAAAAAACCAGATTTTAGACACCCCAAGACACCGTTGAATTTTTAATATATTTTTAGTTTAACTATATGTATGTATACATATATATGTATATATGGATGTATGTAAATACATATTATAAAAATAAACATTAAATGGAGCAACTGAATTTCGTTCAGAACGGGTGAGAAAGAAAGCTAGTAATATGAATAGTCTCCATAGTTCAAGAAAGAAGGTTGATAACAAGAAAACAGTTGAATGTCTAAACAGTACCAAGATTAGGGTATGAACAATAACGAGGGAGAAGGAAAAAAGACATGGGACCGAAGGCATGAAAGAGAGATTTTATATAGCCAGATGGATCTGTAAATAAGGTCGGAGATGTTGACCTATCTCACTCTGGACTTGCAAAGCTTGGATGCTTTAGGTAACCAAAAGAATGAAAAGAGAAAGAGATGAGAGAGAAAGAAGAAGGTATCTATTGCTGGGTCGATCTGATTAGAGTTTGGCCTAAAAGTTCCTTTCTAGAAAGCCCTAGATTTGTCCCTGAAATAAGTTTGAAATATTGTATTTTGGTCCCATACGCTGGGACACTTCCTCAAGAGGTGTCCGGTAATTAACAATAAATAAATAAATTCGGACACCGCTAAGAGGTGTCTTACACGTGACTGGAGGTGTCATTAAGGTGTCGGACACAATACCTTGACCTATATGAGGTGTCGGTGCTTCCTAGATTAGAATCTATGAAACATCATAATCTTGTATGCAATTTGTGCTAGTCTAATCTGAAAGTGTCTACACTGCTAGCTTTGCGTATTGATACTCGACACATATTACTCTATGTATACTTACTTGGCAGACTCTGTACCTGAAGGACATTGTTTTGTCAATTTTCTTTAACACACTTTGGGTTTCTCTTATAATACATGTTATCTTCCAGGCCTTCTAGCGCATGAGGCTTTTTCTTTGTGTTTAATTCTCCATTGGCATTTTGCAGACACCAAAGGCTACTGTCGAAGCTAAAGAACTGAGAGTAGATATATCCAAGGATGGTGGATCCAAGCCGTCTCTGTTTGTTAAATTAGACCTTCTACCCATTGTTGCTCATTTGGGTGAACCACGCGCTAGTTATGATCAATCGTCAAGCTTAAATAGTGGTGGATGCTTTTCTACCAGCCAGGCATCCTTTGCCACGACGGAGAGGGCTTCTGCTCCTTTCAGCTGTGAAGAATTCTCTCTCTCGTGTGAGTTTGGTCATGATAGGTTGGTTTTCCATTTATTATGTCTTTCCGTTTTGCTGCCAAAGTTGGCATCTTTTTTGTCTATTGCCATTTCCTTTCTTCTCGCTGTCTATTTTAGAACTTGGTGTGTGGGTGACAATGTGAAGATATTTATCCAATTAAGTTGTGTTTGCTAGACAACATGTTTAATGTTCTTGTGCCTGTTAAATATTCATTTATGGCTATGCAAGACTTGCTACTTTTGTGGATTCAAGGTTCCACGGACAATACAAAATTTGTCCGTAGATGGAAGTGGAGTACCGTAATGTGGTTAAAGCATGATTGACATCGTTGAGCCCAACTTCTAGTAGCTTCAGTTATTAGAACAGGTGGTAACCTAAGATGGTATCACGTCTCTAGTGTGGGAAGGTCTTGGTTTCAAGTCTATCAACTTGTAATGCTCCTCCTTCAATGTTTGTCGTGAAGTACATTATGCCACGACATACACCTTTGATCTCACCACATTTTTTTGGGGGGGGGGGGGTGGCATTCTCTAATTGTTCAAGCTGTATGAGCAGATGGTAGCTTTACAAGACGCATATCGAAATATCTTTGTTTCTTATCAGAATTTATGAAATGCCTTGATTAAGTAATCTTACCGCGGGGCACCCTTGAAGGGGACAAGGCTTACCTACACAACGAAGAAGTTTTAATAACCTTATTTGCTTCTAGGAGCTAGGTTACATGGACTTGGTACTATGTTCGAGTCTGATACGTGTCCAAATGTTGGATTCATTTAATTTTGAAAACCCAAGACATAGGGACATGGCAAAATATTCTCCTATATATTTATTTTTTAGTTATTCCCTAGGTAAGATAATGTTTAATGTGACGCACATTGTTTTAAGTTAAAACCTATATTATCTCAAAGCAAGAATGAACTGAAAGAAACACTATAAGATAGTGTTCTCAGTGGCATATCCTATGAGATGTGTCGGACATATATTCCATATCCATGTCCAAGTGTCGAGTGTCTGACATGGGTATGTCACACATTTTGAAGAGTCCATGTAACATAGTCTAGGAGTATAAAAGAAAAACAACTATGGTGCCTCTCGCCCTACTATTGCAACATTTAGAGTAACTGTTTCCTAACTTTTAGTCATTGTGTCTTATTTTTCAACTACATTGATGGGGGAGAGGGGAGTTAAACACTGCATCTATTAGGAGGAATTGTGGCTCATTGGATTCAGTTGTAGTCATTCTTTCTCATAAGGATATGCGATTGATTGTAACTATAAGTTGTGATTATTGTGCGAATTCAATAACAAGTGGTTGATTAACGCTCGCCCTATAATATTATCATATTCTCCTTTTGATAAAGGGGGTTATCAGCTTCCACGCCGGACTGCTGACTCCCCCACCCCCTTCCTCGCTCTGTTCAGTTGTGATGCTTTCGACCTGCATGATACTAGGAACTTCCCTCAAGTTTTTTTATTATGATAGAAAAGTGCAACTTTACTACAAGTACTAGACCAGCCTTTTCTTTTTCTCACCATATGTGAACATGCTAATATTCCTTGGTAGAAAAATGCACATGATCTAGAGAAGGCAGAGGAGTCCCATCTATGATGAATGTAGGGTCTTAAACTACTAGAATTGAAAGAAGAGGGTGGAAACTTGGCCAAGGATGTAATGGTGCAGGATGTACGTCAGAAAATTACAAGATGGACAGAGTTTTCATGCCCCAGAGCATGCTTGTAGATGTTAGGTTTTACCAATTAGCAGAATGCTAGGAGTAGGCGAGTTTAGGTTTTAGTAGCTCTTATAAATGCTCTCTACAATACGTATAAGTAGTTCCATTGTTTCAACTTTTGAAGTCTCTGGGGTTTGGTAGTTGAATTATATTTAATAAGCTAATAGCAGGTGTATGAACTGCTTGAGCAGGATTTAACAAAGTTCCACCTATAACTCCTTACAAGATAGCGCTTCGGCAATGATGTACTTTTCATCACGGCCAAGATACCTTTATTCCGATTACAAAACAAGCCATTTGCTATCTATACGAGACTCTAGGCTTGCTACCAACAGAACATCGTGGCCACTAAGGACTGACTTTTTTACAGCCTGCTCAACTCTTTAAAACTGAAATTGAATCACGTACTAAGCTAACAATCAAATGCACCCAGATCACTATTTGGAAACACTTTTGCACCTGGAGAATGTAGAAGGTTGCCTCCAATCTGTCTTGTTATGCATTAATCTGAATTTATCACATAACTAGATGACTATATTTAGAGGTAACTGAATTTGATCTCGAGTATGCTCCATAATTACATGCAACATACTCTTTTAGTGACACCAAGGTGCTCAAGAAGGAACCTAACAGCTTTACGAGTTTTGACATTAAAACACCCCTCTAGGAGTAGGGTTGCAAAAAGGGAAACCACTGGAGCTTAGCTCTTGCTCGCTGGTTAGAGGCTTAGTTTGGAATTGACTTGTGAGATGGAGGTTCCAAACTTGAGTGCGTGGTGTCTACTCTGTTTGAAAAAAGTGGATAAATTATCTGACGTGGAGCTTGACTTGATAAAACCAAAATGCCCAACTTGTCTTATGATTTGAGTGGCTTGTATAAAAGGTCGATTGAAAGTGTAGAGTTGAGAGGTAATGTATTTGGGTTCAAAGCCGTGCACGCTTAGAACAGCTTCCATTGAGTCTCTGCACCTATCCCTTTTTATTTTCCGTTTCTGAACCTTTGTTTGTTTTCGGAAAACCGGATTTGGCTCAGGATTTCGAGTGATGAATTACTCTAGTTGATCTTTTCCACGCCTATGTGCTTGTCATATGAAGCTAACAATCTTCATCTAATAAAGGAGATGATGCTGATTGATGTTATAGATGAAGATCATTAATGCCTGCTCATTTGCTAGGCTTTCAAGGGGCTCAACCCACCAGAAATTGTTATTTTACATAAACCTTTTCTGCTATTAGGCATCTCTAAAAAGGGTTTTCTACTCAGGGTCACGATTGTGCTTAGTTTCTGACTTACCTTTTGTGTATAATTTTAACTGGCTGCAGGGAAGCAGGCGTGGTTGTTAAAAATGTGGATATAACAAGTGGAGAAGTAACTCTAAACTTAAATGAGGAGCTGTTTCTTAAGAAGAAGGCTTTATCCGACACCTCTCACGCCGAGGAAGTTGTAGGGGCTAACATTGATTCTGTAAAGCTACAAAAAAAGCAAGGAGCACTTTTGGCTATCACAAAATATACTTCCATGTTCCCCGAAAAGGTCAGTAAGCTTTACTTGCAGCTTGCTGTTCATATCCGTCTTCCTTGTCTTCTTCTCTATTCTCTTCCTTTTTCTGTTTCAAATATATGCTGTACAATTATAGCCGTGTTTTGGCTACGTTTTTTTGGAAGTAAAATAGGCACGATCCGATTAATATGTATCGTCTGACCATTGTCCATTTCATACATTTTAAGTGTGAGCATATAACCAGGCATTTTTCTCGGCTCCTGATGCAATTAGTTAAATATTGCACAAGCTCTATGGAGTAGTCCTTGACAGTTCTAAGTTTGAATATAGTATGAACAAGCATGAAAAAGCTGTGCTGGTTAGAAGTTAATTTATGGATTTTTTGTGTAACAGCTTTGCTTCAATTTGCCAAAGTTGGATGTGAAGTTTGTGCATCAAGAACATGGTCTCGTGGTGGACAATGACATCATGGGCATTCAACTGAAAAGCACCAAATCTAGATCTGTTGAAGAAGTGGGAGACAGTACACGCCTTGATATCCAGATGGATTTCAGTGAGATACATGTATGACCGGCATGAATGCCCTTAGTGCTCTCCAATTATGTGGTTTTCGTTCATACTTATGTGGGCCATTTTTCTATGATGATTTACTCTGTAATACTGTAGCTTCTTAAAGATGCTGGCGTTTCGGTCGTGGAGATCCTAAAACTCGATGTTGTTTCTTCGGTCTACATTCCATTAGAGGTACGTTTAAGCAATCAACTAATGACTACAATATCGGATGTACCACGATAAATGATGACTTTCCGAATTTTGACTATAACATTTGCAATCTTTCATTTATAATCCCTCTCGTCATTAGATATACCCCCAAGTCTCTTTTATATACCGTCCTCCTTTTCGGTTTCCTCTCTCCCGTTACTCTTTTATTGGTATATCAGAAGAAATTGGAACACCAGTTTGTTGTACACAGAATATAAAAAGGGACACCTATTCAAGAAGTTGATAAGCTATCCATATACCTGTAACTCCAGTCTTGAGCACCCAACGACTTAGTATAATGCCTTTTTAAAAGATCTATAAATTGAGCGAAGAGCTGGGAAGTGTCCCATTGAGCCAAAAGACCAGCGGCCCCAGGACTAAAAGTGCAAATTTATCACAGAAAGCTTCATCTCTTCAATTTGCTTCCACGAGATCTCGGTTCTTCCAGACCATCTTCACTTTTTTGCGTTTTGAGAACAAAATAGAGCAGAAGGAATAAACTTCAAATTAAACTTTCTTCTGGTAGTTTGTATGTGAAATTGGCGTTAAAGAAACAGTTAATTGCTATATTTTTAGTCGTGATATGTAAAAGAAAATTTAGTTGGCTGGTCTGCACAAGATTTATGTTTGCTATTTTAAGTGGCGGGTAGCTCACCACTTTCGATAAGGACAACTTGTATGAAGAGTCCCTCCGTCCCAAAATAAATGTCTGGAATGCAATTCTCTTCCATTTAAAAGTAGTTGTTGTGGAAGTTGTGGAACACTTAATTAGTGCACAATAATCAATTCCAAAATTAACCTTGCTACTCTTTACATGAGTGATTTTTGGTGTTTCTATCCACGGGCAAACGATGTGATCCAA
>JAVXUO010000635.1:0-20755 GCA_033065855.1 Escallonia rubra | reverse complement strand
TTTTGCATTGAATAGACCAAACATCTACTTACATATATCTCTTATGCTGATATTACATTACCGTCGCTAGTACCGCATTCGCCATCACACCATTTATGGGCTTAACCACCCCTGCCGCCCACATTTCACCCCTAGAACACAGTCATTGAGCTACAACAATAGTCCCTCACAACAACACAGTTGAAACGGCCGCTGCTGTAAGCCTCCCACCAATCTCTAAATTAGATCACTGAGGCTGCGACAGACTCTACCATTATCATCCCACCGATTGGTTGACAGTTTCCAAGAATCTAGGACAAATCGATACTGCCAAAGTTTTTCTAACGTACCTCATGTATGTTTTAGGATGACAAATGAAATAAAATTGAGCTATGTTGCTTACAAGAAAATTTAGATGAATCTTTAAGTTAGCGTAAAACTCGAGCTTTAAATATAACTTTTAGAGAATACAATATCGCAATACAGAGACATCAATAATAATATTAAGCTTTCAAAAATATGTACATACTCCATTTGACATGGGACGCACGTACTTAGGAGTCTTTTAGCGACAGAGATCCCACAGTGATCGTTTTTCTTTCGCCGGTTCGTCTCTCTTCAGCGCTTCTCTCCCCTTGTATACTGATCTCCCCGAGGCCCGAGCACATTTACCGGATCCAACAAACATCTCTCGCTCCTTCCATCTCTCGGTATCTCCAAAGACCACTTCTCTCAGCGCAATTTGCCTTCCACAAAGAAATACCACCGATCTTCACCATCTCCAGAAAATAACTCAGATTCTAGGGCTTTAATTCTTGCTATGAAGCCATGCGCGGTGAATGCATTTCCACAGGACTTCCGGTGACGACCAATGGATCGGTTTTAGAGTGCGCAATTGACGAGATACGCTCGGTTTCCTCCGGAAATGGCCGCTTCGCCGGTCAAATTCCTCTTCGGATTCCTCCTCGTTTCCATCATATTATGGCTGCTCTTCATGTAAGTCGCTGATTTATATCTCCCGTGCGTTTTTTTATCTACGTTGATCGATCTCATGATCTTCAATTTTGCTCAGAGGTGAATATTTTGGTCTGAGTCATCATTAAGTGATAAAAGCTGCACGGTAGAGACGAGGTCTTTGCTTTCTTTACATCTTGTGCTTGGTGCTCGCTTGTTATATATATACGCGCATTTGATCCAAATAAATGGAAATTAAACAACAAAACGACGAGGAGGTTACAGCTACATCAATACATTCATTACTCATGAACACTGATGCAAGCTGGATTGTCGTGTCGTGTTCCATTCTGTTTCCATTACATTTTGCAAATTTCGTAATAAGTTTCTTGATGTGATACTTACCCCGTTCGAAGTCAACGAACTTCTAGTAGTGATCAGATAGGCACGAACTGACCAAAAAAGCTAGCGTCTATCGTTGCAGTCATGTTTCTAATGAAAAATTTGAAAGCTTACCGATAATATAATTAAAATTAGAGAATAAGTGATTTTAGATTCATCTTCGGTCTTCCACTAGATGAAGGAAAATTAGGTTTGTTAAAAAAAAGGAGTAGCTTTGGCAAGTTACACATCGCCCCTTGGTTGCACGGAGCGGGAACGGGAGCAGGTGCTGGGACGCGGCATTGGTAAATAAATATTATTTATATATTTATTTATGCAATGAATAGATTATGTTATGTGTATCCGCAGGGTATATATACAAAAGTACACATATGAATAATTGAATATTAGTTGGTTTAATATTATAGTTCCCAGTTGCTCTTGTTTTCATTCAGCAGAAAATTTAACATTATGCGTGAAGCACTTGCGCGAAGCGTTTGACTGATACAGCAGTTATACAAGAGCTTGACGTGGCCTCCCCACTGCCATGTATCCTTTGACAAAAGGAATACGAAAGATCCACTGCCAAGTGCTCTATGCCTCCTAACAGAGTGACCAGCCCATGTAAATATTAAAACCAAGAACAGTGGCTTTGTCTTAGCCTAATGCCTGGTCATTTTTGTCTTCCTCTTTCTCTCTGAATAGCCTAAATCAGCCGGAAGATTTGTGGTCCCCTCTACGAGAATCCTGCAACTAAGATATTCAACTCTAAATTGTCTGTGGAGCATAAAGGGGATACCTTTTATGATTCACCGGAAACTCGTCGCATTTCAAGGTTGCCTATGTTTTCCCAAATAGAACGGAAAAAGAAACTTTTTATTCCTCAAATTTGTTTCACTTTCGTTTCTAGACCCACATTGCTCGCGTCTTGTTTTGAAGCTAAGAATGATGATCAAGCTAATAGAGGTGACTTAGGTGACCACATTTAGTAAGATACTTGTTATTTAGGCTTGATCATGTGGTCCCTTGTTTTAAAACTCTATGCTTCATTTACCTGTTAAGTTGCGTTTGTTGAACTAAGATGCTTTTTATCCGATGTGCTTAGTTATGATCAACCTTTTGCAGTTGCCTACGATTTACCATCTAAGAACTATTTTGTTGTTATATCATGGTTATTCATAAAACTAAGTAAAAGTTGCCCGAGAGGGGGAATCAGATATTTGGTCATTTAATTTTATAGTAAGTTAAGCAATTTTAATTGTCTTATTCTGTCTTTCTCCAGACAACTTATATACCATTTCCTTCAGATTTGCTTCCAGGTTGTTGGCTTGGATTCTAAGTCGGGTTATGGGAGCATCTGTCGGATTTCGAGTTGGTGGATGGAAATGTTTGAGGGATGTTGTCATCAAATTTAAAAAGGTTATTGTTTTACTCTCGTCACTATCTCACTGAGTGTGCTTAAGGTTTACGCGTTGGCAATTTATCTTTGTAACTTTTATTGGTAAGCAAATAGAGGTATGCAGAGTGAGCAATTTTCACATGTATATCAAAAGAATCAGGTGTATCCAGAGAAAAGTACTTTCAGTGAAAATGAAGATCATGTGAGTAGTTAGGAAGGATGACAAATTATGGAGGAAATTGGACTAAAGGCACTAGTTTAAGTGCTTAAACCAGAGACAATGACATAGGACACAAATCCTGCCTTCGTGATACAAGAAGAATCGGAACCACCTAGAAGTCACCTTTCACTTAGTTGAACGTGTAAACAAAAGGCATCCAAGATCAAAAAATTGTAGTCCGTGATAGTCACAGACGTAGAGCATTAATATGGAAATAAAATATAGTCAACTTATTGGAGAAAAACTTCAGCCCTATGGCATTAGTTCGTCTGAGATTATTGGCCATCATGCTTCCCAGTATATATTAATTCGTAACTGTTTGGGAAAATGGTGTACCAGTGCCCTGGGGCCTTAATCTTCAGGCATTATGCATTGTATAAACATCATAGGAGGGTATACACTCAATCTGCGTCCACATTGAAATTCATTTTCTGAAAGAGTCCCCTGTAGCATATTCTACAGTTTTCTTTTTGCTGTTACTTTTATTTTGTGTTAATTTAAGGATGAGTTTTTTGGAGGTACATCTGGTCTATTCCCTCCTGAGTTATGGGACTCGATTATAGTAGAAAAAGTGTTGGGAACTCGTCTGATGGTATTATTAGTTTAGTAGATTATACGTTCTTATTGTTTTGGCTTATATGCTACAGGGTGCTGTTGAATCTGTTTCTGTTGGTGAAATTAGACTCAGCTTACGGCAATCCTTGGTCAAACTTGGGGTTGGTTTTCTCTCTAGAGACCCAAAACTGCAGGTGTTAATATCCGACTTAGAAGTTGTAATGAGGTCTTCAAGTAAAAGCAAGCAGAAGAGCAGATCACATAAACCCCGCACTTCAGGCAGAGGAAAATGGATGGTTGTGGCTAACATGGCAAGATTTTTGTCTATTTCTATCACAGAGCTGGTTATAAGGGTAACACAAATGGTGCTTTCACTTTTGGCTCAACTATGTCCATTTTTCTATTACATAAATTCTTTTGTCCTTTTTTCCCTTTATATCTCGTTTCTAAAACTATGCTTTCTGCTGAAAATGTCACTAAGATTGTTCATCATGTTCGACTCGTTGACATAGTATACAGCCTATATCTAATCTCATAGGATAACCAAGCCAAAGGAAAAATTCCAATTTGCTTGTCGGCCATAGTTGTTGTCCTACTCCTACATTTGCTCCTTGACTTCATTTTGTTCATAATATGAATAATATATCCAATTGCGTGTATATGAAGCATATATGTTTTAACAAAATGAACGCAATTGTACACATCTGATATTGAGCAATGTGTATGAAATATGTAAATATTTGTATGTGTATAGGCAATGGACAGAGAGTTAGGGAAGGTCGTGGTGGACGACGGTCTTTGGGCAGTGGTGGTGGGTGAAGTGGTACGTCAGTTTGGACATTTATGGTGGCCAATGGCTCAATCGCCGGGAAGGGGAGGAGCTTTGCCTCTTTTTCTCTTCCAAAGAGGAAAAGGGTATTTTAAAATATGTTTCCATCAGTTTAAATGGATGGAATGCTGAGTATGGCATGTGGCTTTAAGCAGTGATGGTACATGCAGAGGTAGTGGAAGGAGGCACCGGGGGGGGGGGGGGGGTTGAGTGAGAAAGAGAGGGAGGGAGGACTCAACTTGCACATGCTAATTTTAGTCCAATTTTTTAGACGGGCAAAGTCAAACTTAGGTCTTCAAATTAGAACCTAGGTAGCACGGACAAAGACACCGTGTCCGACACCGACAGGGACACCAGACATAACAATTTACAAAAAACCAGATTTTAGACACCCCAAGACACCGTTGAATTTTTAATATATTTTTAGTTTAACTATATGTATGTATACATATATATGTATATATGGATGTATGTAAATACATATTATAAAAATAAACATTAAATGGAGCAACTGAATTTCGTTCAGAACGGGTGAGAAAGAAAGCTAGTAATATGAATAGTCTCCATAGTTCAAGAAAGAAGGTTGATAACAAGAAAACAGTTGAATGTCTAAACAGTACCAAGATTAGGGTATGAACAATAACGAGGGAGAAGGAAAAAAGACATGGGACCGAAGGCATGAAAGAGAGATTTTATATAGCCAGATGGATCTGTAAATAAGGTCGGAGATGTTGACCTATCTCACTCTGGACTTGCAAAGCTTGGATGCTTTAGGTAACCAAAAGAATGAAAAGAGAAAGAGATGAGAGAGAAAGAAGAAGGTATCTATTGCTGGGTCGATCTGATTAGAGTTTGGCCTAAAAGTTCCTTTCTAGAAAGCCCTAGATTTGTCCCTGAAATAAGTTTGAAATATTGTATTTTGGTCCCATACGCTGGGACACTTCCTCAAGAGGTGTCCGAAATGGTGTCCGGTAATTAACAATAAATAAATAAATTCGGACACCGCTAAGAGGTGTCTTACACGTGACTGGAGGTGTCATTAAGGTGTCGGACACAATACCTTGACCTATATGAGGTGTCGGTGCTTCCTAGATTAGAATCTATGAAACATCATAATCTTGTATGCAATTTGTGCTAGTCTAATCTGAAAGTGTCTACACTGCTAGCTTTGCGTATTGATACTCGACACATATTACTCTATGTATACTTACTTGGCAGACTCTGTACCTGAAGGACATTGTTTTGTCAATTTTCTTTAACACACTTTGGGTTTCTCTTATAATACATGTTATCTTCCAGGCCTTCTAGCGCATGAGGCTTTTTCTTTGTGTTTAATTCTCCATTGGCATTTTGCAGACACCAAAGGCTACTGTCGAAGCTAAAGAACTGAGAGTAGATATATCCAAGGATGGTGGATCCAAGCCGTCTCTGTTTGTTAAATTAGACCTTCTACCCATTGTTGCTCATTTGGGTGAACCACGCGCTAGTTATGATCAATCGTCAAGCTTAAATAGTGGTGGATGCTTTTCTACCAGCCAGGCATCCTTTGCCACGACGGAGAGGGCTTCTGCTCCTTTCAGCTGTGAAGAATTCTCTCTCTCGTGTGAGTTTGGTCATGATAGGTTGGTTTTCCATTTATTATGTCTTTCCGTTTTGCTGCCAAAGTTGGCATCTTTTTTGTCTATTGCCATTTCCTTTCTTCTCGCTGTCTATTTTAGAACTTGGTGTGTGGGTGACAATGTGAAGATATTTATCCAATTAAGTTGTGTTTGCTAGACAACATGTTTAATGTTCTTGTGCCTGTTAAATATTCATTTATGGCTATGCAAGACTTGCTACTTTTGTGGATTCAAGGTTCCACGGACAATACAAAATTTGTCCGTAGATGGAAGTGGAGTACCGTAATGTGGTTAAAGCATGATTGACATCGTTGAGCCCAACTTCTAGTAGCTTCAGTTATTAGAACAGGTGGTAACCTAAGATGGTATCACGTCTCTAGTGTGGGAAGGTCTTGGTTTCAAGTCTATCAACTTGTAATGCTCCTCCTTCAATGTTTGTCGTGAAGTACATTATGCCACGACATACACCTTTGATCTCACCACATTTTTTTTGGGGGGGGGGGGGTGGCATTCTCTAATTGTTCAAGCTGTATGAGCAGATGGTAGCTTTACAAGACGCATATCGAAATATCTTTGTTTCTTATCAGAATTTATGAAATGCCTTGATTAAGTAATCTTACCGCGGGGCACCCTTGAAGGGGACAAGGCTTACCTACACAACGAAGAAGTTTTAATAACCTTATTTGCTTCTAGGAGCTAGGTTACATGGACTTGGTACTATGTTCGAGTCTGATACGTGTCCAAATGTTGGATTCATTTAATTTTGAAAACCCAAGACATAGGGACATGGCAAAATATTCTCCTATATATTTATTTTTTAGTTATTCCCTAGGTAAGATAATGTTTAATGTGACGCACATTGTTTTAAGTTAAAACCTATATTATCTCAAAGCAAGAATGAACTGAAAGAAACACTATAAGATAGTGTTCTCAGTGGCATATCCTATGAGATGTGTCGGACATATATTCCATATCCATGTCCAAGTGTCGAGTGTCTGACATGGGTATGTCACACATTTTGAAGAGTCCATGTAACATAGTCTAGGAGTATAAAAGAAAAACAACTATGGTGCCTCTCGCCCTACTATTGCAACATTTAGAGTAACTGTTTCCTAACTTTTAGTCATTGTGTCTTATTTTTCAACTACATTGATGGGGGAGAGGGGAGTTAAACACTGCATCTATTAGGAGGAATTGTGGCTCATTGGATTCAGTTGTAGTCATTCTTTCTCATAAGGATATGCGATTGATTGTAACTATAAGTTGTGATTATTGTGCGAATTCAATAACAAGTGGTTGATTAACGCTCGCCCTATAATATTATCATATTCTCCTTTTGATAAAGGGGGTTATCAGCTTCCACGCCGGACTGCTGACTCCCCCACCCCCTTCCTCGCTCTGTTCAGTTGTGATGCTTTCGACCTGCATGATACTAGGAACTTCCCTCAAGTTTTTTTATTATGATAGAAAAGTGCAACTTTACTACAAGTACTAGACCAGCCTTTTCTTTTTCTCACCATATGTGAACATGCTAATATTCCTTGGTAGAAAAATGCACATGATCTAGAGAAGGCAGAGGAGTCCCATCTATGATGAATGTAGGGTCTTAAACTACTAGAATTGAAAGAAGAGGGTGGAAACTTGGCCAAGGATGTAATGGTGCAGGATGTACGTCAGAAAATTACAAGATGGACAGAGTTTTCATGCCCCAGAGCATGCTTGTAGATGTTAGGTTTTACCAATTAGCAGAATGCTAGGAGTAGGCGAGTTTAGGTTTTAGTAGCTCTTATAAATGCTCTCTACAATACGTATAAGTAGTTCCATTGTTTCAACTTTTGAAGTCTCTGGGGTTTGGTAGTTGAATTATATTTAATAAGCTAATAGCAGGTGTATGAACTGCTTGAGCAGGATTTAACAAAGTTCCACCTATAACTCCTTACAAGATAGCGCTTCGGCAATGATGTACTTTTCATCACGGCCAAGATACCTTTATTCCGATTACAAAACAAGCCATTTGCTATCTATACGAGACTCTAGGCTTGCTACCAACAGAACATCGTGGCCACTAAGGACTGACTTTTTTACAGCCTGCTCAACTCTTTAAAACTGAAATTGAATCACGTACTAAGCTAACAATCAAATGCACCCAGATCACTATTTGGAAACACTTTTGCACCTGGAGAATGTAGAAGGTTGCCTCCAATCTGTCTTGTTATGCATTAATCTGAATTTATCACATAACTAGATGACTATATTTAGAGGTAACTGAATTTGATCTCGAGTATGCTCCATAATTACATGCAACATACTCTTTTAGTGACACCAAGGTGCTCAAGAAGGAACCTAACAGCTTTACGAGTTTTGACATTAAAACACCCCTCTAGGAGTAGGGTTGCAAAAAGGGAAACCACTGGAGCTTAGCTCTTGCTCGCTGGTTAGAGGCTTAGTTTGGAATTGACTTGTGAGATGGAGGTTCCAAACTTGAGTGCGTGGTGTCTACTCTGTTTGAAAAAAGTGGATAAATTATCTGACGTGGAGCTTGACTTGATAAAACCAAAATGCCCAACTTGTCTTATGATTTGAGTGGCTTGTATAAAAGGTCGATTGAAAGTGTAGAGTTGAGAGGTAATGTATTTGGGTTCAAAGCCGTGCACGCTTAGAACAGCTTCCATTGAGTCTCTGCACCTATCCCTTTTTATTTTCCGTTTCTGAACCTTTGTTTGTTTTCGGAAAACCGGATTTGGCTCAGGATTTCGAGTGATGAATTACTCTAGTTGATCTTTTCCACGCCTATGTGCTTGTCATATGAAGCTAACAATCTTCATCTAATAAAGGAGATGATGCTGATTGATGTTATAGATGAAGATCATTAATGCCTGCTCATTTGCTAGGCTTTCAAGGGGCTCAACCCACCAGAAATTGTTATTTTACATAAACCTTTTCTGCTATTAGGCATCTCTAAAAAGGGTTTTCTACTCAGGGTCACGATTGTGCTTAGTTTCTGACTTACCTTTTGTGTATAATTTTAACTGGCTGCAGGGAAGCAGGCGTGGTTGTTAAAAATGTGGATATAACAAGTGGAGAAGTAACTCTAAACTTAAATGAGGAGCTGTTTCTTAAGAAGAAGGCTTTATCCGACACCTCTCACGCCGAGGAAGTTGTAGGGGCTAACATTGATTCTGTAAAGCTACAAAAAAAGCAAGGAGCACTTTTGGCTATCACAAAATATACTTCCATGTTCCCCGAAAAGGTCAGTAAGCTTTACTTGCAGCTTGCTGTTCATATCCGTCTTCCTTGTCTTCTTCTCTATTCTCTTCCTTTTTCTGTTTCAAATATATGCTGTACAATTATAGCCGTGTTTTGGCTACGTTTTTTTGGAAGTAAAATAGGCACGATCCGATTAATATGTATCGTCTGACCATTGTCCATTTCATACATTTTAAGTGTGAGCATATAACCAGGCATTTTTCTCGGCTCCTGATGCAATTAGTTAAATATTGCACAAGCTCTATGGAGTAGTCCTTGACAGTTCTAAGTTTGAATATAGTATGAACAAGCATGAAAAAGCTGTGCTGGTTAGAAGTTAATTTATGGATTTTTTGTGTAACAGCTTTGCTTCAATTTGCCAAAGTTGGATGTGAAGTTTGTGCATCAAGAACATGGTCTCGTGGTGGACAATGACATCATGGGCATTCAACTGAAAAGCACCAAATCTAGATCTGTTGAAGAAGTGGGAGACAGTACACGCCTTGATATCCAGATGGATTTCAGTGAGATACATGTATGACCGGCATGAATGCCCTTAGTGCTCTCCAATTATGTGGTTTTCGTTCATACTTATGTGGGCCATTTTTCTATGATGATTTACTCTGTAATACTGTAGCTTCTTAAAGATGCTGGCGTTTCGGTCGTGGAGATCCTAAAACTCGATGTTGTTTCTTCGGTCTACATTCCATTAGAGGTACGTTTAAGCAATCAACTAATGACTACAATATCGGATGTACCACGATAAATGATGACTTTCCGAATTTTGACTATAACATTTGCAATCTTTCATTTATAATCCCTCTCGTCATTAGATATACCCCCAAGTCTCTTTTATATACCGTCCTCCTTTTCGGTTTCCTCTCTCCCGTTACTCTTTTATTGGTATATCAGAAGAAATTGGAACACCAGTTTGTTGTACACAGAATATAAAAAGGGACACCTATTCAAGAAGTTGATAAGCTATCCATATACCTGTAACTCCAGTCTTGAGCACCCAACGACTTAGTATAATGCCTTTTTAAAAGATCTATAAATTGAGCGAAGAGCTGGGAAGTGTCCCATTGAGCCAAAAGACCAGCGGCCCCAGGACTAAAAGTGCAAATTTATCACAGAAAGCTTCATCTCTTCAATTTGCTTCCACGAGATCTCGGTTCTTCCAGACCATCTTCACTTTTTTGCGTTTTGAGAACAAAATAGAGCAGAAGGAATAAACTTCAAATTAAACTTTCTTCTGGTAGTTTGTATGTGAAATTGGCGTTAAAGAAACAGTTAATTGCTATATTTTTAGTCGTGATATGTAAAAGAAAATTTAGTTGGCTGGTCTGCACAAGATTTATGTTTGCTATTTTAAGTGGCGGGTAGCTCACCACTTTCGATAAGGACAACTTGTATGAAGAGTCCCTCCGTCCCAAAATAAATGTCTGGAATGCAATTCTCTTCCATTTAAAAGTAGTTGTTGTGGAAGTTGTGGAACACTTAATTAGTGCACAATAATCAATTCCAAAATTAACCTTGCTACTCTTTACATGAGTGATTTTTGGTTTTTCTATCCACGGGCAAAAGATGTGATCCAAGCATTGACCTTTTTTATTAAAGATCATTAATTACTTGTTCATGAAAAGTTGGTATACCAAAAAGAGACTATTATTTTGGGACAAAGGAAGTACTAAATATTCTTTGTTAAGAACTCAACTGAAAACCCGTGTTTGCTTGTAAAGTTCCTATTGATACGGTAACAATAAGAGTTTATTTTATTTCCGCTAAGTGTTTTCTCTTATATAAAGGAAAGAAATTCCTGAAGAGAGATGCTAGTTGTAGTTTCACTATTATGAGATATGCTTTCATCTGCATAGTTCCAGTTGAGTTTTTGGTTAACCTTGTCTGATTATCAATTAAGTTTTTCTAACTGCAGCTATTAAATAATTTCTTGGTGTCCTATTGTTATAATTTGTCATTTTCGTTAATATATGTTGCCGATACATATAATCATCATTTATGGGTTTGTTAATGTTTGAGTAATTTTGTCTTTTGTCATTTCATTTACTTTTTAGGTTACTTTGCTTTTCAGCCTTCCTCGCCTATCAGATCGGAAGTTGATGTTAAGCTTGGGGGTACTCAGTGCCACCTACTTATGGGGAGATTAAGGCCATGGATGCAGCTGCGCTCCTCAAAGAAGAAAACAATGGTGCTTCGACAGGAAAGTTCTAGTCTTGAAAGACCGGAATCAACTGAACTTAAAGCCATCATGTGGACTTGCACTGTGTCTGCACCAGAGATGACTGTAGTTCTTTATAATTTGAGCAGTGTGCCGCTTTATCATGTAAGTGCACCTAAGTGGCCTATATCTATACCGATGTACCTTCTCGTATTTCTGCTGTATATGGTTTCCCTATCTGAACATTATGCTATACTTCCTACCTGATACCTTCTGATGCTTCCCTTTATTATGAGAGGTAAACATTTACACGCTGATATGCCAAAAAGGTGAGACCCTAGTTCATGGCAGGTAAACGTGACGTCAACTAGAGTAAGAATACATCAGGAGATATTTCTAGAAGTTAACAAACTTAAAAAAAAATAAGACAAAAATCCTCAGGTCATTTTCCAAACATGTCAGATTATTACTGATCGCAACCTCCACATTTTTGTTTTCTCTGTAATGTAGCTTAAGATCCCTCCGTCGAATGTAGGTTTCCGTAGACGCAGTGATATTCTTGGGTAATTGGTATCATTTAACGAGAGCCCCGTGATGAAAAACCCACCATCAGTATCTGATTGAAAGTTGTTTGGCATGAGTTGGCATCAATATGACCTTTTTGTTGGTTGTTTGTGAGCTTGTCTGATATGTTCACCAAAGGGGGTATGTGGTAGTTCGATTTTTGTAATGCATTTAGAGTGAAGGCTTGTATTTTGGAATATGAAAGAGCGGAACGAAGGGATCAGTGAGAATTGGACATGGAGAGATGCCTGTAAAGTGATTGCTAGGTTGTAGTTCCGAAGTGAACTTGCCTTAGAGAACTAAAAGTGAATAGACGAGGGTACAAACTACAATGCACTACAGCTGTCATGTATCTTGAACGATTTTTTTATGAATCATGGGCTTGTAAACAGAATGTTTTTGGAATGGTTTTGGGGTTAATTAAAATGTGGTTTGCTAAAAATTAATCTGTGATTCATGATAAATTGTGCTATATGCCTGATATGAGATAAATACGCAGACTTAATTAATTTACTTTCAATTAGTTAAGTTTCTGCTTATTCCTCCCCTGCCCTAAGCAGCTAGTTCTCCTAAGGTAGTGTGCCTCACTTGTTCTCTCAAGTAGCCCTTTTCTGTTTCCTCCTTTGTGTTAGTCCTCGCTATCATGCTTTTGCATTTCCGCTAGTTTGAAGTAGCATGAATTTTATTAAAAGTTAATTTTACTGGTTTGCTCAAATCGCAGGGTTGCTCCCAATCGTCACACGTCTTTGCCAACAATGTATCAAGTACAGGCACCGCAGTACACATGGAACTCGGAGAACTTAATCTGCACATGGCAGATGAATATCAAGAATGCTTGAAAGAAAGCCTCTTTGGAGTGGAAACAAACACGGGTTCCTTAATGCATGTTGCAAAGATTAGCTTGGATTGGGGCAAGAAGGACATGGATTCACTTGAAGAAGACGGCTTTAAGTGTAAACTGGTTCTTTCTGTCGATGTAACTGGTATGGGTGTGTACTTGACATTCAAGCGTGTTGAATCGCTGATATCAACTGCCTATTCCTTTAAGGCTCTGCTGAAAAATTTATCTGCTTCTGCTAAAAAACCAGCACATAGTCGGGGAGGCCGTTCTTCTAAACCATCAGGGAAAGGGACCCGACTCTTGAAATTAAATCTTGAGCGATGTTATATAAATTTCTGTAGTGACGTAGGTTTGGAGAACACAGTTGTTGCGGATCCCAAGCGTGTGAATTACGGATCACAAGGTGGTCGAGTTGTAATTAGTGTCACAGCTGATGGGGCAAAACGTACTGCACACATAATGCCCACAAAATCAGATGAGTCCAAGACGTTGAAGTATTCTGCATCTCTTGAAATTTTCCATTTTAGTCTATGCATGAACAGGGACAAGCTGTCCACACAGATGGATCTCGAAAGAGCTAGATCTATATATAAAGAGTACTTGGAAGATAATAGTCCTGCGGCAAAAGTGACATTGTTTGACGTGCAAAATGCAAAGTTTGTAAGGCGATCGGGAGGTCTTAAAGAGATTGCTGTTTGCTCTCTTTTTAGTGCTACTGATATTACTTTAAGGTGGGAGCCTGATGTGCATATTGCGTTATTCGAACTTACGTCACGCTTGAAGCTGCTTATGAACAATCAGAAGCTCCATGTAATTGATGATGAATTTATGAAAGACAGTGAAACAAAGAAAGAAACCACTATGGAATCTGTACAACTTGAAAAACAACACAAGAAAAGGGAATCAGTCTTTGCTATTGATGTTGAAATGCTGAGTATATCTGCCGAGGTCGGAGATGGAGTTGATGCCCTGGTTCAGGTTCAGTCAATATTTTCTGAGAATGCCCGTATAGGTGTACTTCTTGAAGGACTTATCCTCAGTTTCAATCAAGCGAGGGTATTTAGAAGTAGTAGGATGCAGATTTCTCGAATTCCTAATTGCTCTGGTAGTCCATCGGATGCAAAACCTGAGGTACCCACTACATGGGATTGGGTAATTCAATCCCTTGATGTCCATATTTGCATGCCATACAGGTTGCAGTTGCGTGCTATTGATGATTCTATCGAGGAAATGTTGCGTGCTTTGAAACTCATCACTACTGCTAAATCTCATATAATATTTCCCACGAAGAAAGAAAATGCAAAAGTTAAAAAGCCTAGTTCTATGAAGGTTGGATGTGTAAAGTTTTGCATACGCAAGCTTACGGCCGACATTGAGGAAGAACCATTACAGGGTTGGCTTGATGAACACTATCAGCTTATGAAGCATGAGGCATGTGAATTAGCTGTGAGGTTGAACTTTCTTGATGATCTTATTTCGAAAGGCAGCCAATCTCCCGGAGCCGCCGAACCAAATGATTTCAAGCATGAAAAAAAGGTCCATTATAACGGGAATGAGATTGATATCCAAGATGCTTCGGCTATGCGTAAACTGCAAGAGGATATTTATAAGCAGTCATTCCGGTCGTATTACCAGGCATGTCAGAGCCGCATGCCATCGGAAGGATCGGGTGCCTGTAGGGACGGATTTCAGTCTGGTTTCAAGCCTAGCACTGCAAGAACTTCTCTGTTTTCCATTTCTGCCACAGAGCTTGATTTGAGCTTGACAAGAATTGAAGGCGGTGATGATGGGATGATAGGAGTTGTTCAGAAGCTTGATCCAGTCTGTCTTGAACATAACATACCATTTTCTCGACTTTATGGCAGTAATATTGTTTTGCATACAGGCTCTCTCGTTGTTCAGCTAAGAAATTATTCATATCCTCTTTTTGCTTCTACTTCCGGTAGATGTGAAGGTTGCGTTGTGCTTGCTCAGCAGGTTAGTTTCATTTTTAGCTTTTGCTTTAGTTTTTCAGTGGATGGGCAAAAATCATACAATACTCTTCTGTGAAAAGAAAAACTTATATGACAAAGAACATATAAATAAAACAATCTTTTTCTACCAGCTGCTCTTCCCACCTATGCAGAAATAGATCCTACTTCTAGTTGTTAATAGCTCTTGTAAAGTGTCTGGATAACTAAATGCTCTCGAAGTGAAGTTGTGGCTATGGGCTTGTCTTATCATCTTGTTTTCTGTCTTGAACATAAGAACAGCATTATCATGCTCTTCCGTCATTGCAGGCAACATGTTTTCAGCCTCAAGTTCTTCAAGATGTCTTCATTGGGAGATGGAGAAAGGTCCGCATGCTTCGTTCAGCTAGCGGCACAACTCCACCAGTCAAAACATATTCAGATTTGCCAATACATTTTAGTAAAGGAGAAATTTCCTATGGGGTGGGGTTTGAACCATCTTTTGCTGATATAAGCTACGCTTTCACTGTAGCTCTTCGTAGGGCTAATCTAAGCATTAGGAACCCAAATGCTTCAAATGTTCAGCCCCTGAAAAAGGAACGGAGCTTACCATGGTGGGATGAAATGAGAAATTATATTCATGGGAACATTACCTTATACTTTGCTGAAACCAGATGGAATGTTCTTGCTACTACCGATCCATATGAAAAGTCTGATAAACTTCAAATTGCTTCTGGCTACATGGAGATACAGCAGTCAGATGGTCGTGTTTATGTGTCTGCTAAGGTTTTCAAAATTTTATTGAGCAGTTTGGAGAGTTTGCTAAAGAATAGCACCTTGAAACCACCTACTGGCACATGCGGTGCTTTCATAGAGGCCCCAGCCTTTAGTGTCGAAGTTACAATGGATTGGGAATGCGAATCTGGCAATCCCCTGAATCACTATCTGTTTGCACTCCCAATTGAAGGTCGGCCTCGTGAAAAAGTCTTTGATCCATTTAGATCTACTTCTCTCTCCCTGCGGTGGAACTTATCACTTAAACCCCAGTCACCATCTTCCACACTGAATGACAATGTTGTTATTGATCCTTCAATCAAGCCAGATAATGCTTCAATTGATTCGCCGATTGTAAATGTCGGTCCTCATGATTTTGCATGGCTGATAAAATTCTGGAACATGAATTACTTACCTCCTCATAAATTGCGCATGTTTTCTCGGTGGCCTCGCTTTGGAGTTCCAAGAATTGCCAGATCAGGCAATCTGTCTCTAGACAAGGTGATGACAGAATTTATGTTCCGCATTGACTCAACCCCAACTTGTATGAGGCACATGCCTTTAGACGATAATGATCCGGCTAAAGGGCTGACACTTAAGATGACAAAGCTTAAGTATGAACTCTGTTATAGTCGGGGTAAGCAACAATATACATTTGAAAGCAAACGAGATCCTCTTGATCTTGTTTACCAAGGCCTTGACCTGCACATGCCTAAGGCGTATATCAATAAAGAAGATAGCCCAAAAGTTGCTAAAGTTGTTCAAATGACAAGGAAAAGTACACAATCAGCATCAGTGGACAGAGTTACAAATGAAAATTATAGCTACATGAAAGGAGGCTCAGAGACGCATCGCGATGATGGATTTCTGTTATCATCTGATTATTTCACAATCCGGCGGCAAGCCCCGAAGGCTGATCCCACAAGATTATTAGTTTGGCAAGAGGCTGGAAGGAGAAATCTTGAGATGACGTATGTCAGATCTGAATTTGAAAATGGGAGTGAGAGCGACGAGCATGCTCCATCTGACCCAAGTGACGATGATGGATATAATGTGGTGATAGCTGATAATTGTCAGCGAATCTTCATTTATGGCCTCAAGCTTTTATGGACGCTTGAGAACAGAGACGCTGTTTGGTCCTGCGTTGGTGGAATATCCAAGGCATTTGCACCTCCAAAGCCTTCTCCTTCTCGACAGTATGCCCAAAGGAAATTACTTGAAGAGAACCAGGTACCTGGTAGACCCAAAGTTCTTCAAGATGACGTCTTAAAGCCTCCATCTAATAGTCAGGGTGCAAGTTCTCCATCCCTGGAACCCACAGAGGCTACAGGAACACTTTCTTCACCTTCAAATTCAGCTAAAGTAGAAATTCAACCGTTCGGTGCAGTTGGTAAGCTCAAATTTGGCTTGAAAATATTGCATTGAAGGCTTCGGATTAGAAACTACATATCTTTTCAGGTGTTGTCTTATAGCGGGTTTGCAATATCAGTAATAGTGAACGCCTGAGTTCTTTCCACTTTCATTGTATAAATTTTGAATAAGCATAACTCTTAACAAAGATTTCAACTAAGGAACGTCTTCTTTTACTTGATTGCCAGCAAAGCAACGGAATTTTGATGACTCTGAGGAGGATGGGACTCGTCATTTTATGGTGAATGTTATTGAGCCACAATTTAATCTTCACTCGGAAGAAGCTAGCGTAAGTTGGAACTGCGGAAATTGAAAATGACTATCTTTTATTTCCTTTAGCATGTTTGCTTATATAATTTAATTTGTCCATGTTGTATTATTTGATCCATTCAACTGATACTTACATATTGATATCCTCTATAAAAGAACCAAAAGCACTTCCCACGAGTCATAGTGAAAAACCCTCTCGAATTTCATGATTTTGATTACGGAATGGGTGTCATTTATCACTACAAATCGAAAAGCATATGGCCTTGGCATATGTTTCAGACTTAGTCATAATAAACATTGGATGAGTTTGTAATATTTTTAAATTTGGGTTGTCTAGCATTTTAATTTTTTGTCAGTTTTGTTCCACATGTTGGTAAAAAGAAATCGCTTTGCATCAATTCTTGGTCTTTCTTACATTCGGCTGGAATTATTGTTGGATGCTATGCGTATCACTTCACACTGTAAGGCTGTGGTAACTTTAAGTAATTTCTTGCCAAATTAGATACCTTGGATACATATACAGAGAATACACAATAGGAGCAGTTTTTTTAATTAGTGTGAGTACTAGAGTGTTAATTTACCTTCTCAACGAATTTAACTCTCTGTTTACATGAGATTATTGGGTGTGTGAATTAGACCAAAGTCTGATTATATATATGAGTTTAGGATTTTTCTTTAAAATTGCTTGTATCAGGATTCTCTTCCATCCTTCTGTTTTTTCAAATCAGACTGTGAACCTAATGTTTAGATACTTACTTTGTAGCCCAAATTTTGACAAAGTACAATAATGATGGAAAGATCAAGTTTAATCCTAGAAAAATTCTTTGGGCCATTTTCTATGTGACCATGCTAAACAACAATGACGAACTTCCATAGTATTACAAAGTTAATATTACATTGTCTTACTATGGTTGGATTATAATAGTGTTATGAATAAGATAGTGGACACGTTTCTCATAAGAATGGTCTAACATTCCTTATAAAAAAGCATGCATTATAATGCTTTATCCATGTATACTTATGCTAGAATGCCTTAATGCATGGAAGAGTATGACTGTTTCTGCAATCAGTTTACGTTTCTGAAAGACCTAATACTAACTTGTGGTATGGGCATTATTCGTTTGCATGCATTATACAGGGTAGATTTCTGCTTGCTGCTGTTAGTGGCCGTGTTTTAGCTCGTTCCTTCCATTCAATCCTTAATGTTGGCTATGAGATGATTGAGCAAGCGCTTGGTGGCGGAAATGTCCATAATTCTGACTCTCAACCAGAAATGACATGGAACCGCATGGAGTTCTCCGTGATGTTGGAGCATGTACAGGCCCATGTTGCCCCAACTGATGTTGATCCTGGGGCTGGCTTGCAATGGCTTCCGAAAATTCGTAGGAGCTCACCAAAAGTAAAGCGTACTGGAGCTTTACTTGAAAGGGTGTTTATGCCTTGTGATATGTACTTCCGCTACACAAGGCACAAGGGAGGAACTTCAGACTTGAAGGTAGATTATATAATTGATTACTGCAAACTTAATTTTTCTTTGTGATTTGCTAAGCAGGATTTTCATTTGGAAAGTTCCTTTCTGCTGCAGGTTAAACCGTTGAAAGAACTAACTTTCAACTCTCATAACATAACGGCAACAATGACCTCCCGTCAATTTCAGGTCATGCTTGACGTTTTGACCAATCTTCTATTTGCTCGGCTTCCCAAGTAATGATACTCTTCATTTGTCAATAAATGTTTCTCTGTTTGAAATTTGTGCGTGCTCTTTTATTTTCATCTTTAATGTCTTTGAGGTAGCTCATAGTTCGATTTTCTCAGTTATTTACATGTTAGCACTATCAGCAAAAATTTACTGCTCTTTGCGGCTTAGTGGAAGTCATCTAATAAATCTTAAAGGACAAGTGATGTTTTCAGGTAATGAGCTTGGAGCTTTCTCATTGAAAGCCTTCCTACCAATCTTTGAGAGGCCTTTTACATATTAATAAGTAATTAAATTTGCAGGAATAACAGGAGCTACACTATGAACCTTATATAACTCAAAACTATATTGAAACCTTTTAGAACTTTGACTGTTAACCTACTAAATACACTCCATAATATAGATATAAGCCTGCATATCAGGAACAGAGGAAATATATGATACTGGAAATAGTAAACTAAAACAAAAATCTATATAAGAAAATTCAGAAACAATAACATATTGCACCTTTGTATTGAAAGTTGAATTGTGACTTGGATTTCTAACATACGTGTTTCTAAAGTGCCTCTACAACAAGAATTGTAACACGTGTCCTTTATGAGATCGACTTTACACAGAGTTAGTGAAGGAAATGTTGATAATTCTGAAATTTGAAACAAAATAAAAGCATTCTAAAACGTTACCTAGTTAATACACTAACGTATTAGGTCCTGGTATTGACTATTATGCACTGAAGAACTCAAACATAGAAACATAAACCCTATATGTGTACAGAGCATAATAACTGCCTAAACTCGACCTAGTTAATATACTAACCTCTTAGGACTTGCTGTTTATTATTAACTCCCTATGGACACTCCAAAACAGGAAATAGACCCCACATAGTCAGTAACACGAAAGTAAACACAAAAATAAAAACATTGAAGTACTTCCATTGGTTTGCTGGTAAATAAAGGGATATAGAAGTTAATAAGCAATGATTACGTAAGAAAAATAAAACAGGAAATGGACCCTACATAATCAGTAGCACGAAAGTAAACACAAAAATAAGAACGTTGAAGTACTTACAATCCATTGGTTTGCTGGTAAATAAAAGGATATATAAGTTAATAAGCAATGATTAATTAAACACATATCTTTTAAATACATGTACCTTTTATGATAACAGACAAGCTATGACTCGGAAGTGCGACACATTTGCTTTTTTATTGCATTTGCTCTTTTGGCTTGTGTCTTTTTGAGTATTGACCTCTCACCAGTGAAACCGTCTCCACCAGTTTTTTGGTGGGCATTTACTTTTAATACCTACTGAGATATGAAAACTAAATCCAAACAGCTAAAATCCTGCATAATTGATGTAGTTTCATATCGGAAACAAATCAGTCTTATACACTGGAAATTGAGCTTAGGTTTTTAAATTACTGAAGTACACCCGTAAGTGCGCGAGTATCAATCCCATCAGGATAACTTTGGGAAGAAGTTTTGAACGTGTTCTAATAGGAGGGAATGGAAGAAAAGAATTCCTGAAGCCGAAGTGTCACCAACAGAGTTAATGCTCATAAATATTGTTTATAAACACATTAAAACCATGCTACACAGTTTCAAATCTATGATACTTAAATATGTCGTCAATTTTATTACCTTCTCTCTAAACTTTTGCTCTCTTGGTTACGCGTGGAAACAATATAGCTAAGTGCACTTATCTAAACATATGAGCACATAAATGTGGTGCATCACACGGGCTCAATAGCTAGCTGATAGAGTAACTATATTTTTCTCTTTCATGCATAATAAACGAAGGCCGTCCTTTTATGTTGCACATATCCTTGCATCATTAAGAAGATATTGGCGGCAATCATTATCTACTTATATGAGTGCGTCGTTGCAGTGCAG